>LPNX010511422.1:1292848-1350620 GCA_001517045.1 Pseudotsuga menziesii | reverse complement strand
TTTTTTTCCTTAACCCTTTCATAAGGAAAGGTTAATTCCTAGTCTACCTTGGGATACTAGTTAATTTCTTTGTTTACAAGAATTTTTCACTCAATAGTCCTCAAGAAACAAACCTATATGCTCTAATACCAAATTGATCGATTTTCCACTAGCAGAGTTACAATCACTTAATGTATTTACAACAATGATTTAATTAAACTAATATTATTGTCTTCTGAATATTATGGGATAGATTTCCTTCCTAGTTAATAATTATCAAAATAAAGAAATAAACATTGACACAATATTCATCATGCAATAGAAACTCTTTTCAAGAGAAGTCTCATGGAATCCCAAATCAATTTTACATTATGATTCCATCAACCATGAAATGGTTACAAACACAACTTTTTACTATTGCTAGGATTTCCCATCCACGTTGTTGGGCTTACAATCCCCACACTTCAATAAGTTTGAATTCAAATTTGTTCATTTCTTCAAGGACCTTACTCTCATTCCCAATCTCACAATAAATAGTCAATCATACAATATTATGGTTCAATGGTCTGAATCCACTTCATATTTCACCTTCTTATGTGTTATCTCCCAAAAGTATTGATTGATCATTCATATTATAACATCATTCAACAACATAATGGCTTGACTTCCCTTGGTAATTAAGACCAATTATCCCATCAACAAAAACTTGGTCCATGAAATCCACATTAATGAGCCCTTCACTTACACCTATCCATAATTCCATATCAATACAGTGACATTATGAAGGCCTCATGTCGATCATTCAATCAACAGTAATTTGTTTTCGATATATTTACTTATACTTTGCTCCTATCATTAATGTACGAATGCTAGTCAATTCCATTGTAACCTTTTTTGTCTTGGCTTATTCAACTTGTTCATTTTACTATACAAGGTATTCAAACTTTTTCTTAATCCAAACACATAAGAACCAGCCAGTTCAATTAACCATAAATTAAGTTATATATCCAACATTTACAACAATAACTTCACTAGCAAGGAACTCATATATGTATTGTGTTACAAACCATTGGATTGGGATAATGAGTAGAGGGTTCAAGCATTGAACATGTCATTCACATGTAGTATTGTCAAGTGCTTCAATTAGGATGAATTTAAACATGGCAATACTTTTCAACCTGAAACATAAAATATCCTTGTCTTCAAGAATGAGTTATATTGACATGTAATTTGTTCAATATTAAATAAATTTGATTTAAAGAGTTTTAGTTCATATAAATCAACTATATACATGGACTACACACATTGATCAATAAACTAGTAAAATATATAGGTTAATCAATCCCTACCAAGTCATCATGTATAGATCAAGCCCTACCAAATTATTAATATATGTTACTATGGAGTTTGATACTTGAGTCATTCCATTGTAAAACCAAACCAAGCATAATAACATAACACAATTATATCCATTAAGTGGTTTGGGATTGCATAATATATACTAGGTGCCATTATTGGGTAAATCTTACCTGATACAGTGGGATAAATGAGTTGTATTTCACATATGTGAGAAGTTAAACTTGGAAATAAATCTTCTATGGTAGGATATCGTTGGAGGAGCTAGTCAGCTTAGCCGACTAGACTCACTAGTTGACTAATGATAGATTTGGTCAACCTCAATAGGTTGTGTCATTTGGTTGAACCAACAGGTAGTTACTACAACTATTTTTTAAATGTATATATATAGGATATTTGGCTAGATAGATACTTACCTTGGTTTATTGTATGAACCCACATGTGTATTGAGTAATATAATCTTTTATTTTTTCTACCATTCTTGTCTCTTGCATCTGATATTTTTATATGATTCTTTATGTGTATTACTGGTAACTTTTCAATCTGATTAATTACAACATTGGTTTTGTTGCCAATAGTACATATACAGATGAAATGACCATGACTAGATGATTTCAAAGCAGGAGATTAAGAACTACTGGGAATGTAAGATTGCAAATTATTTTCAGAATTACGCAAGGAGAAATAGACTAACTATTGCGCAATCCAAGGAGAATTTCTTCTCTGAGACACATGAAAAGTTTGTCGAGTCCATACCTCAGTATTTAAAGAAACTACTAGATGAATCAGTTGGGAGAAACTAAAGACAAAGAGTTACTACAGAAATTGCAAGAGGAGGTCGTACAAATTTGTCGGAGTGGTTCAAAAGAATCGCAGATGAAATCTGTGAAGAATGTGTGGTCGAAGAAAGGGTCTCTATTGATAGCATCCAAGATATATTCTAGAACAACTTCACCAAACAAGTTCTTTGTTCACTACAGACTGTTTTGTTCAAGTTTTTGATCGACAAGGGTGTGGGTCATATTGTCAAACCTCATCCATTATTAATATAACCGCCATTTAACACAACCTAGGAGAAAAAACAAAAAAGAGTGGGAAAATTTTGTCAAAGAAAGATAGTGGGAGTACTTTGTAAGAAAATAGATAGCTACAACTGGAATTACTAAATATTTTGGGTCAGCTATGGGGAGGTAGATGGTCATGTTTTGGAGTAGAGTAGAGGGATTCTAGTCGACTTCTGGAAAACACCATCGCCAGCAATGAAAAGTTGGAACGAAAAGGAAATTACCCAAACAGTGAATCACAAAAGCACTCCAGATATTCAGAATATAGAATGAGCAAAGAGGAGAAAAAGAAGGGAATATATTAGAGAGAAGGTTGCTGCACATAGAAGAATGACAACAAGAGTGATAGAACAAGAAGAGAATTTTCCAAAGTTGGGTCATGACCGATAAGTAGAAGGTGTTCATGAAGAGGTGTCACCAATGGAAGAATATTTGTGGATAGAGCAGGGTGAATCTATCGAAGTTAATACACCCCAAAACATTACACTTCATTATCCGTTAAATTCTAACGAGAGTGCCCAAGTGTAGAACATTTTTCAGGAATATTTGGGACTATGAGCGGCCAACCTAGGTGTTTGGAGTCGACTGGACGAAGAAGGAAACGATGTTGACCATATGGTAATTCATCAAACATAGGAAGGTAATTGGGTTACAATTAAACCCTTTTCATCCAACCAAATTATTCATATACTCTACTCAGAACATGAAGGATCACCCCTCATCCAATCACATATTTAGATAAAATAATAGTTCGGTCGGATCCATAAGAGAGGATACCCCAATCACAATAGTCTACTTAGGTATCGACAGAAAGAGTTGATAGAAAGTGACTAATTGTTGGAAACGAAATGAAAACTACAGAGAAAATCTTTTACGAAAACAAAAGTTTCGTCAAAAATATCGATGAACAAGACAGAGTTACAAGAAGTAATCCACCACCACCACCACCACCCTCTCTACACCTGGAGGAGACACTGACGACGAATACATGGAAAATGTCTCTGCACAAATCCCCCTCTATGAGGGAAATGAAGATCCTAGATGACATTAGTTCATTTGTGAGTTGACCTGGGAAGTGAACATTGTTACAAATGAATATCGACAGATGGTGTAGTTCATTGGTGCTCTGCACAAGCAAGCACTTATATGGTAGATGACATATATAGAAAAAATGTCGAATGCTACTAAGGCACAAATCAAAGATCAATTAATGCCATTCCTCAAGACTCTAGATGTGAATCATTTGGCATCAAATAAATTAAATACTACAGTCCGGAAATCGACAAAAACAGTCTAGGAGTACGACAAAATTCTTAAAGACCTACTCATCCAGTTGGACTATAACATGCACAAGCAATAAATAACTTCAATGGTTTATTGCAAGACTTCTACAAAATATCTGGATGCATATTAAACTAGACACATTTAATACCTATGAAGATGCACTAATGAAGGCGTTGCAAGTAGAAATGGACAAGGACTATCCGGTGCACCCTGTTGATAGTCATATTGAAGAACGACTAGACATAATGCATAAATCACTACTGGATATAAACCTCAAAGGCCATGATGTCTAGTGTAAAAAATGCTCAAACGTTAGGCACACCAAAGATAATTTCTGACAAAAAGATCGTCGAAAAGATGTGTGCTTCGTTCATTTGAAATGTTGTGACATCTTCAACGAGAAAAGTTTACATGTGACAAAATATTGTCTATAAAAAATGAAGAATGAAAAATCTTCTTAGTGTGCAATATGCGAGGTCAAAATCCATGCAAAAACTGACCGCCACCTAAATTTTAAGAACCGAGAGAATTACCATGTAGTATACCAAACAAACTTTGTTGCGCGAAATAATAATGATAATAATCCAAGGAACAACAACGACCAAAACGAATAGAATAGTATGAGATACAAAGGATGAAGGTACGAGAGTCGTTACGATAACAATGTTCATTGGGGTTATTCAGGTCGAGGCTGATTCTTTGTGAATTGAGAAAATAGACCACGACGACCGATCTAGTGTTACACGTGCTTAAATGAAGGGAATCGACATGCTGAGTGTCTATACAATGATCGGGCTGACCTTAATTTTTATACTAGTTGTGGTATAGGTGATCACTCTTTAGAGGATTGTCCCACCATGCTAGAAAAAATCAATAAAAATAATAACGTTAATGTCTTGTCGAGTGTCCAAAAATATGATGTTATTTGCACTAAAAACTTGCAAATTGTTACCAGATAAGGTACTAAAATTGGCAACGACAATCCTAGAATAATCAAGATAAAGAATAAATATGACTATCCTAATCCCGTAATACAAAAGAAATTATATAACGATGCGTCGAATATTTTTCAAGAACTAGCTGCACATGAAGCAAATTATGATACCTGACAAAAGATATCTCAAGAATTAATTAATCTAATACATAATGATAGTTCCATCGCAAAATTTATTGACTTATTGTAGAATCTCAAAAATAAATATGGCACTAACAAATAAGCTAAAAGAATTTGCAGCTTAAACAAAAAAGATAAAAGTGGCGATGACCCTTTTGTCGACCTAGAAATTGAAGGTTACCATGTACGATAAGTCATCCTTGACTTCGGATCACAAGTAAATATCATGACTAGAGATACATGGGAACAATTAGGAAAAACCTGATTAAGTGAATCAGGCATATATTTTAAATTATCCGATCTGGGACTAATTGAACCCATTGGGTGTATGGAGGAATGTCAACACAACTATAAATGGAATCACCACAAAAGTCAATTTCGAAATGATTAACCCTAAGGAAGGATCCAACTCCTTCCTAGCATTAGTAGGCATACCATGGGGACATAAGATGAAATCATCCATTTCGTTAGATAAATAAAGAATAAAACTTAAAGGAAATGGACAGAAATTAATTGTTCCTATTCATCCATTGCAAGGTGAAACATGGACAGATCCCATAGATGAAGAAGTTGATATCTGACAACTCTACAAAATACAACATAATGAGGACTACACCGAGCCAAATATATATGGAGAACTTCATTTAGGGAACCCAGACTCGGTCGGTTGTAACTCAAATGTGGAATTATATGACTGGGAGATGGAAAAATATGAACTATAAGCAAGGGAGTGTTGGACCATTCAAGCCATTCCAAAAAAAAACGTCAATGTTTTTCTTTGTCCATAATACCAAAAATATTTGAAATAAAAGTTAGAGAACATCCATTCGTGGCACCAACAAAAACATAAAATAGACTGTAACTTCAATATAAAGAGATGGAGTCACCAATCCTTCATGTTGAACAAGTATCCAAAAACATAGGTGAGCACATCTAACTTCAAAACCTAGTTGAAACATTTACGGGACAAGTTGGTCGATGGTGGGACACTCACCAGTAGAGACTGCAATCATGGTCGACAACTTCAATGTATTTTGGCGAAAGATTTGGAGGAAAAAAGCTAACAAACCAAGCACAAATACCAGTTGTTACATAAGTTCAGGATCCTGAAAGACACATAAGTATATGTGAAAAAGAGTGGAAAAGACTTGGATATAAAGATGAACGATTATTGTCACACCTATTTCCATCAACATTAGATGACCTACGAAACAAGTGGTACAAAATGGACATTAGAGGAAATTTCAACTCAAAATGGGCCTTTTAACCCTCATTCAAATTCCATGTCATCATGTGGTAGCCATTGAAATCGCTTTAAATTTGAAATATCATATAGTTATTAAACACTTTTTTAATATAAATTTGGGGATAGGTATCATAAAAATCTACTTTTTTTGTGAGTATTTTCGACATATCTCCCTGTGTTTTTACTCAAATTTTGATCAGGAGAGCTCATTGGATGCGGAATTAAATTCTGCATCCAAATATTACCTATTCGACATACTTTTGATGGACCCCTCTACCCCAAAAAAAAGAAATACTTCAAAACATTATGCATCCAACGAGTACCCACTCGGCATACTTTTTCAGATATTTCTTGTTTTTGGGGTAGAGGGGTCCATCAAAAGTTTGTTGAGTGGGTACTCGTTGGATGCGGAATTTAATTTCACATCCAACGAGCTATCCCAATCGAAATTTGAGTAAAAACACAGGGAGATATGTCGAAAATACGAACAAAAAGTAGTTTTTTTTTTCTTCCTCGAAAATTAATAAATATTATTTTATTATTTTAACTATTATTTTATTATTTTCCTTAGGAGGCCATTTTGAGTTGAAATTTCCTCTAATGGGAAGGCCAATGGGGTTTTCTTGATTGGAACGGTATACTGTGAGGGGGGTTCAGCAGTACAATTTTAAGAATTAATATAAAATTAGGTATATTCTCTAATATCATATGAATGGATGTGATATGTAACAAGTTCATTGAGTGAACCCTCTGTGGGCGCTTCCTACCCAATCCAAAACAACATAGTCATGCAGGTTATAATTATGATTCATGTCATACTTGAGCCCATAATCAATCGTACCCTTTAGGTACCTCAAAACATGTTTTGCAGCTATCAAGTGAACATGTCTTGGCTCAGGGTGTTCACAACAAATCATATGTATGGTCTCGTGTTCATCAAGAACATCAATGAACTAATCATCTGAAGATACATTGTGGCATCAACTGCCTCTAACGAGCATCACACATTAGCATCAAGTTCGATGGCATAGGTGTGGTTATCGCCTTGCATTCTAGCATTCTGAATCTATTCAAAATCCCCATTGCATACTTCCCTTGACCAAGGAAGATCTCATCCTCACTCTTCCACACCTCCATGTCTAATAAGTAGTGCATCATCCCTAGGTATTTCACCTCGAACTCGGTGGTAAGCTTCATCTTTGCATCTACAAGGAGTTCATCTTTTCCTGTCAGAAATAGGTCATCAACATATAGCAAGAGCATCATTGGTTTTCTCCCTTAAACGTTGAAGCAAAGGGTGGGATCCTATTTACTCTTGGGAATTCCCAAACTCATCAAGAATATTTTCATCCTGACGTACCATGTCCTGGGTTCCTGTTTCAATCCGTACAAATATTGATTCAATTTGCACACATGTGAATGCCTATCATGTGTCTCAAATCCAATTGGATGCTCCATGTACACTTCCTCTTAAACTACACCATTCAAGAATGTAGTCCTCGCATCCATTTGGTGTACCTTCCATTTCATTACTGCATCCAATGCAAGTATTGGTCTGATGGAAGTATATCTCTCTATGGGTGCAAATGTCTCCTCGTAGTCTATGGCTTCTTTCTCGAAGAAGCCACATGCCACAAACCTTTTTTTTGTGTTTTTCAATGCTACCATCTGCATCATGCTTGATCTTGTAGATCCACTTCAAAGTCGTGAAAGACTTCCCTTTCAGAATCGGAACTATCTCCCAGAAATCATTATTCATAATCGACTGGTACTCCTCTATCAAGTTCCCATTTTGACAGCACCATGAAGTAGATTGAACCCCATGGATCCTAGTGACAGAATGAATTAAATAATTAATAAGGGGTTAAGATGAGGCAATTAATTAATTAGGAGTGTGCATTTAATTTTATCCATAGTTGCTACCCACTTGAAATAAATAATTATGGAGCATTTAATATTATTGCTGCAATTAATATTTTTATTAATTATGCAATTAAATGATAAACTTGCCAAGTCAAGTAATCACTAGAGTCCAAAAATGTTGCCAAAAATGAGAAAAGAGGAATATTTAACGAAAAGCAACATAAATCCATAAAGAAGCATAAAACAGGAAAAACAAGAAAGTATGAAAAGCAGGAAAGTTCAGAAAAGAAGGAAAGTCAGAAAAAGAGGAAAAATAAGGAAAGGCAAAGCGAAGAAATGAAAGGAAAGTATGTCCACTCATGGGTGACCTATTCTCACAAGTCACCAAGCCAAGTGGCTTTCTCAACAAGTCAAAATTAATTCTATAAAAGAAGTATTCCAGCTCCATTATTCAATTTGGATGATTTGATATTGTGTTTATGCTATGTGAGCATACTCTCTAAGTGTTGTTCCTCAGACCATTAGGTGATGATCCCCAAACCCCTCCTCCCTTCCATTCTATATTCCTTTCTATCTATTGCAGGTCTATGGAGCACCAATATCAGCTAGTGAAGCTTATTCCAGAAGTATATTACAGCCTCTATCAAGTTCAGGTCAAGCTCCAGTGAAGCCCACGCTTCACTTATGCTAACAACCCCTTGCTGGTCATGATTCGGGCCTCCTTCCCCTTAATTTTGGAAGAATATTTGTAATGGTCATTCAATAATGTAATTTTTGTTCTGTAGTGTCATTATATTCTGAACATTACATTTATCAGGTCTAGATATCTCATATCCTAAAGAATATTGTCTCAGTTTCATAAAAAGGGCCTATTGTATCAGTGTATGGGGGGATTGAGTGAATATGAGTGATGTGATAAATATTATATGCTGTGGAAGTGATTGAAATAATTATTTATGTTACATTAAGGCTGGAACCAACCTCTGCAATTTTCTAGAAGCATCTAGTTGAAACAGACCAAACTACTCTCCTTGGTTTCACGGTTTGGATGCCCATAAGAGTGGTAGTAGGTTTCCATGGCGTGGACTATGAACCCTAAATGGCACCAGATATAAATGTGTTAGGGGAGATTAAATTATATGTCTTACATCTCTTTGTTTTTTTCCCAGTGATCACTCTTGTCCTTTGCAAAATTTCCCAAAAGAAACCCTTGTTTTTCCCAATCTGAGAAGGCTCTGTGTGAACCGATTAAACTTTCAGAATTGTTTAAGTAAAAATTACAGAATTAAAGTGTTCAGGTATGTACACCAGAATTGGGACACCACAGTGGTATCAAAGCACTTTCCTTGGCTCATCCTATGGAAAGTAACTATCAGTGGAAAAGTAGCTTAGCAATATCTTCAAGTTGAAGTTGTGGAATTAGTTCGAGTCATGGAAGATTTAGACTTTGAGTTGTATGAGAAAGAAGAGAATTCAGAAATGGGTGATCGAGAATATTTAAGAATTTTTATTCAAAGAACATTGAAAGGGATGAAATATGAATCTCAAAGATTCATCCAGTTAGATCAAGAGACTAGAGAATTCCTTGCCAAGCAGTTGGCAAGCAAACATGCAGAATGGAGTAGTAGTGTCTCTCAGCATGAAGGAAATAAATATGGAGAGTCTATGTTTTCAAAAACATTAAAACATGTAGGTTCTTTGAATACCAATCATCCATCAATAAAGGAACCAATTTGTTCCACTTCTCAAAGTAAAGGGGAAGAAAAGAGGACCAAAAGTGAAGGTTCATTAGAGCCATCTGTACATGGTTTCTTTGAGAGATTATTTGGGTTTTCCCCAAAGAGAGATCATCCTATTTGGAGAATCCATGAGGATGATGAGTCACCAAATACTTCGTCAGAAGGATATGGATAATATCCATGCACAACTAAATATCTTATAGTCCAACATCTAGTTTTTGGTAACGTGGAAGGTGAAATGACTCCAAATTTCTTTGTGGTTGATTTCAAGATAAATGCAGAAGAGATGGGGAATATTGATGATGGTGAGATATATTTTGTATATTATCCAAAATAGAAACATAATTCATATTTACAGTCACCACTTGAGCCTCACAAGGAAGAAGAAACTGAGCACATCTCAGTAAGGTGTGAAGCAGAGAAATGGGTGGGTGAACAAACCACCATAATTCCACCACATAAGGAGGATAACATGACACATGGAGAGTTAGTAAATTATAATTTTTATGTGTCTTTGTTTAAATATGATATGGAAGCCACTTCCAGTTAAAATTTCAGAATGGTCGAGTCCCTTACTAATGAGGTTCACAATTCTGGTGTTAAAAATGAATGCAGTATGAAGGATGAAAATTTGAGGAATTAAAATATTATTATATTGGAGAAAAAACATATGGATCAGATTTCAAAACCTCGATTCCTACTTGAAATTGATCCGGTGATGGAAAATGAAGAGGAGGAACATCTACAAGAACCTCATCTTCTTGCAGGGTCATTGAATATGGAGAACAAAAGATCCAAGAGGCCCTGAAAATTCTCCATGACACTCATTATTCAGTGTCAAATGTGTGTTGGGAAGCTACTGTAATGGAATACCAATCTTCCTTTGAAGCCATGGATAATATCCAGAAAGCAATTTCCACAATCAAAGGTAATTTCTCACAATTTCTTTCAAATAGAAATGACATGTTTGAGCTTGTTGAGTTATTGCGAGAAGCATCACTGCATGATCAAGATATTATTTGAATATATGAAGAAGAGAAATACAATATCAAAGGTGATTTTTTTTCCCCCCAATATTCTTTGAGATGCACTCAAAGTGCCCTCTTAGAATCACAAATGAAGATAGAACAATTCCAACAAGAGTGGCAAGCATTGACTCAATCCTCAACATTTCCTGAGAGTCTTTCCTTTTGGTAAATGGCATTAAAAATTGCATGGAGGAACCTCATAAGTGGTTGGAACATGAGGAGCATTCTATTTTGTATGTGCTTGAATAGTGTACAAAACAGTTTGATGAGAACCAAGCACTTGATTTCTTTCCAAGGAAACTTGAGTTGTTCCTTGAAGACAGTCACTCTCCCATGGAAGAGTGAGATGAGAGAACCCAATTTGGGCCATCCAATAATGAAAAAATTGTAGCCATAATTCTGATTACTGAAGGTTGTAGACATGCAAACAAGGTTCATAGTTCCTTCCCACTTGTCCTAGATTCAACAACACCAATGGGGAATGAACAATGGATGAAGAAATTTTTCTGGTTTGTGTCACATGTACAACAAGGGGATCATGATTTGTCCCCATGGGAGATAGATCCTATTGTAGATGATATGGCTGATTATAGATCATATAAATCAAAAATCAATATCTATGATTCATCTACTAGATGGTTGGATAGAGGAATCACTGAAGAGGAAAATCTATAAGGTAAAATTTGTATGTCTTGTTGCAAGAAAATTGTTTTTAATATTGCTGATTTTTCTATGATTTGCAAGCAATGGAAAAGGAATGTGTGCACAGCCACTATTGACAATAAGGAATCAGATCTACACTTACTTTCAATGTGTGGGTCAATTGATGGAGTTTTGCACCCTTGTATCAATGGCAGAGAATTGAGCCATTGGATGAAGAGGAGAGCACCTGTTGAGTTCCATAAAGACCATGATACCTCGTTATTTGAGGGAAACATGAACATGAATGATTTTGATACAAATTACTCTCTTTTGGAGCATCATTTTAGGACATGGGATCCTTGCCCTTGTCACTTGAGTTTCATGTATACCACACTTTTTCCTTGTGTGCATTGGTCACATGAGAACATTTCAATTGGAATGGAACGAATGGTGGAATTGTGGCCTCACTTTTGGGAGGAATATTTTGGGATGCATAGTATTTCTTTGATTCATCCCTACATTGGAGAGTTTCATATCTTGATTGAGGGTCCCTCAAAGTTTCAAGTTTGCATTGGAAATGATGATTTTCCAATATGATGGTATGATGTTTTCATATTTCCCAACATTTCAAATGATGCTGATTTTTTCTTATTACTAATGTTTGGGGAGATACAGCATGAACAGTGGGACCAGGCATTGTTTTTCTTAACAATTTTTTTTGGATGGTATTCCTATACATGAGGGTTCCATACAAGCAATGGGATCCTAGCATTGTTTGTCCTTGGAGAATTTGTTTGCATGTTGGCATGATGGAGAAAGCCAACCCTACTTTGCACTAGTTCATCTATGTTTCACTTGGTTTCAGTTTCCCACACAGGGAACACCTCATTGGATGGACTTATAGTTTACATAGTAGTGGTATATTTTCATTTATGATGTTCTTAGGGGATCTTGGCCCACATTCCAGATACTTCACTTGGATAGAAGTAGGCATGTTCAATTACAGATGTAGTGAATATTTTCTTGGACAGAGGATTATGATCAGGGTAGTGCAGCAAAAGCATGATGGACCTCTTGGGATACTTTGCTTGAGAATAAGAAATATTGGGAAGGGAGGCTTGTCATGTTACCATTTTGATAACACCATGAAGTAGATCGAACCCCATGGATCCTAGTGACAGATTGAATTAAATAATTAATAAGGGGTTAAGATGAGGCAATTAAATTAATTAGGAGTGTGCATTTAATTTTATCCATAGTTTCTACCCACTTGGAATAAATAATAATGGAGCATTTAATATTATTGCTCCAATTAATATTTTTATTAATTATGCAATTCAAAGATAAAATTGCCAAGTCAAGTAAGAACTAGTGTCCAAAAATGTTTCGAAAAGTGAGAAAAGAGGAATATTTCAGGAAAAGCAGCATAAATCCAAAAAGCAGGATAAAACAGGAAAAACAAGAAAGTATGAAAAGCATGAAAGTTTAGAAAAGAAGGAAAGTCAGAAAAAGAGGGAAAATAAGGAAAGGCAAAGCAAAGAAAAGAAAGGAAAGTATGTCCACTCATGGGTGACCTATTCTCACAAGTCACCAAGCCAAGTGACTTTCTCAACAGGTCAACATTAATTCTATAAAATAAGTATTCCATCTCCATTATTCATTTTGGATGATTTGATACTGTGTTTATGCTATGTGAGCATACTCTCTAAGCGTTGTGCCTCATACCATTAGGTGATGATCCCCAAACCCCTCCTCCCTACTCTTCTATCTTCCTTTCTATCTATTGTAGGTCTATGGAGCACTAATATCAGCCAATGAAGCTTATTCCAAAATTATATTACAGCCTCCATAAAGTTTAGGTCGAGCTCCAGTGAATCCCATGCTTCACTTATGCTCACAACCCCTTGATTGTCATGATTTGGGCCTCCTGCCCCTTAATTTTGGAAGCATCTTTGTAATGGTCAATAAATAATGTAATTTTTGTTTTGTATTGTCATTATATTATGAACATTACATTTATCAAGTCGAGATATCTCATACCCTCAAAATTAACCATTAAAAGTGTTGACCATGCTAAGTTCCTAGGGGCTCAAGTTGTTATTAATTATTCCTCCTAGGATAAATTTTTACTAATAATTGTTCTAAGGCATGTATTTAATTTTATTTCAGCAAATTTATTTATTATGCACAATAATGATGTGGAATTAAGGCTTCCATGTCAGGAGGGTGCATTGGGGAAATCTAGTCAACTTTCCTTAGTAAAAATAAGAAAGTCCGTGACAAAAGCAAGCAAGAGAATAAAGGGAAGTTTCCTAAAAGAAGAAAAAGCAGAAAGGCGTAAAAGGAGGAAAGTTTTTTTAAGGAAAGAAAGAGTTTCCTTATGAGCCAGGAAAAGAAGAAAGTTGTCATAACTCAAAAGAGGCATATTTGGACTAAGGGAGAGTGCAGTTTCTAATTGTGAAGGATGATTTGGAATTAGAAACAATTCCACATGGTTCTACTTGCCTAATTTCCCAAAGGGGGCACTTTTGTGGCTAGGGTTAGGTCACCCATGGGGTTGACTTGCTCTCACAGATCACCATTGGCCTCAACTTACTAAGCAAGTAATCAATAAGTCTATAAAAGATAAATTCGAACAAATTGCTTCATGGTTTGGTTGCCTAAAAGCGTGGTAGTAGGTTTCCGCGGAGAGGATTCTGAAACCTAAATGGAACCAGATATAAATGTGATAGGGGAGAGATAATTCCATGTCTTATTTTCTTTGGTTTCTTCCCACTGATCACTCTTGTCCTCTGCAAAATATCCCAGAAGAAACCCTTGTTTTTGCCAATCCGAGAAGGCTCTATGTGAACCCCTTAAATTTCAGAATTATTTAAGAAAAATTACAGAATTAAAATGTTCAAGTCTATACACCAGACTTAGAACATTACAGTGGTATCAGAGCACTTTCCTTGGCTCATCCTATGGAAAGTAACTCTCAGTGGAAAAGTAGCTCAGTAATATCTTCAAGTTGCAGTTGTGGAATTAGTTCCATTCATGGGAGATATAGAATTTGAGTTGTATGAAGAAGAGAATTCAAAAATGGATGATCAAGAAGATTTAATAATTTTGATGCAAAGAACATTGAAAGGGATGAAATATGTATCCCAAAGCATCATTCAGTCAGATCAAGAGACTAGAGAATTCCTTGCCAAGAAGTTGGCAAGCAAACATGGAAAAGGGAGTAGTAGTGTCTCTCAGCATGAAGGAAATAAATATGGAGAGTCTATTTTTTCAAAAACAGTAACACATGTAGGTTATTTGAATACCAATAATCCATTAATAAAGGAACTAAGTTGTTCCACCTCTCAAAGTAAAGGAAAAGAAAAGAGGACAAAAAGTGAAGATTCATTAGAGCCATCTGTACATGGTTTCTTTGAGAGATTATTTGGGTTTTCCCCAAAGAGAGGTCAACCTATTTGCAGCATCCATGAGGATGATGAGTCACCAAATCCTTCATCAAAAGGAGATGGAGAATATCCATGCACAATTAAATATCTAACAGTCCAACATCTAGTTGTTGGTAACGTGGAAGGTGAGATGACTCCAAATTTATTTGTGGTTGATTTCAAGATGATTGCAGAAGAGATGGGGAATATTGATGATGGTGAGATATATTTTGGATATGATCCAAAAGAGAAACACAATTCATATTTATAGTCACCCCTTGAGCCTCACAAGGGAGCAAAAATTGAGCAGATCTCAATAGGGTGTGAAGTAGAGAAATGGGTGGGTGAACAAGCCATCATAATTCCACCACATAAGGAGGAGAACATAACACATGGAAATTTATTAAATTATGATTTCTATGTGTCATTTTGTAAGTCTGATATGTCAGCTACTTCCAGTGAAGAGTTCAGAATGGTTGAGCCCCTAGTGACGAGGTTCAAAATTCCGGTGTAAAAAATGAATGCAATATGAAGGATGGAACTTTGAGAGAATATCTTTCTGGTGCACCAAGGATGAATGAGCACTTAAGTTGCAGCCCAAATTATGTTTTTGAGCACTTAAAATATTAATATATTGCAGAAAAAACATATCGATCAGATTTCAAAACCTCAAGTGCACTGCATGAAATTGATCTAGTGATGGAAAATGAAGAGGCGGAACATCTACAAGAACCTCATCTTCTTGCAGGGTCATTGAAGATGGATGAACAGAAGATCCAAGAGGCCCTAAAAATTATCCATGAAACTCATGATTCAGTGTCAAATATGTGTTGGGAAGCTTCTTTAATGGAATACCAATCTTCCTTTGAAGCCATGGAGAATATCCAGAAAGCAATGTCCACAATCAAAGGTAATTTCTCACAATTGCTTTCAGATAAAAATGACATGTTTGAGCTTGTTGAGTTATTGCGGGAAGCATCACTACATAATGAAGAAAGTATTTTCATATATGAATAAGAGAACTACAAGATCAAAGGTGATTTGTTGGCCACCCAAGATTCTTTGAGATACACTCAAAGTGCCTTCTTAGAATCACAAATGAAGATAGAACAATTCCAACAAGAGTGGAAAGAATTGACTGAATCCTCAATCTTTCCTGAGAGTCATCCCTTTTGGGTAAATGGCATGGAGGAACCTCATGATTGGGTGGACCATGAGGAGAATTCTATTCACTATGTTCTTAAAGAGTGTGCAAAACAGTTTTATGAGAACCAAGCACTTGATTTCTTTCCAAGGAAACATGAGTTGTTCCTTGAAGACGGACACTCTCCCATGGCAGAGTGGGATGAGAGCACCCAATTTGGGCCAGCCAATAATGAAAATTTTGCAGCCATAAGTATGATTACTGAAGGTTTCAAACATGCAAATAAGGTTCACAATTATTTCCCACATGTCATAGATTCAGAAACACCAGTGGGGAATGAACAGTGGGTGAAAAAAAATGCCTGGTTTGTGTCGCATGCACAACAGGGGGATCATGATTTGTCCCCATGGGAGATAGATACTATTGCAGAAGAGATGGATCATTATAGATCATACAAATAAGCAATAAATATCTCTGATTCATCCACTAGATGGTTGGATAGAGGAATCATAGAAGAGGAAAATATGGAAGGTAAAAATTTTATGTCTTGTTGCAAGAAAATTGTTTTTAATATTGCTGATTTTTCTATGATTTACAAGCAACAAAAAGGGCATGTGTGTGCAGCCACTTTTGAAAACAAGGCATCAAATATACACATACATTCAATGTGTGGGTCAATTGATGGATTTTTGCACCCTTGGATCAATGGCAAAGAGTTGAGCCATTGGATGAAGAGGGGAGCACCTGTTGAGTTCCATAGAGACATATTTGGAATGAAGACCTTGGGAGGGAAATTTTTTTATTTCTGCAATAACTCTTTTGTTGTGACTGACATTGTCTTGACATGTGAACAGAAACAAAGAATTATTTTGTAGATATTATATACCTCTCATATACATGCACATGAGGTGCATTCCGATTTTCATGTGCTTGAGAAGTTTGAGGTCAAGCAATATGAAGATCAAGAACTTGCATGGTTCCTAAGAGATTATGAGTTGCCTCTAGGAAAATGTTGTACAATTTTGGAGGAGGCACATGATCACACTGTCACTCAAAAAACTAATGGAGGAATTTGTGGATCCATTATCTTGATTGATGAGCATTGTAGGGATTTGGCTCACAATTCTTCACCCCACACTTCTATTTCAGCCACATCATGTGGGGATGAAAATTGGGTGAAAGGATTTTTTCTATTGATGCCACAAGAGGAGCTTGATATTTTCACTCTTCTAGTTGAGGTATTGATGGTCAAACCATGTGGTTTGAAAAGTGCATTAGTAGTGGCTGAATTATTCCCACCTGAATCATTTAGCATGAAATTTTGTCCATCCATTGATTGGGTGGCTAGACACATGATTGAGATGTGTGCACTGGAGGGTAAAAATCTTGCTTGCATCAATGGAGAGACATTGGACACATCAAAGAAATTGTATGAATAATGGAATCAGCATGTATGGCTGCTATATGATGCTTTTAGTATACATGGAGGGACATGGGATAACCTCCTGTGTATTCATAACAACAGTGGCCTAAGTTCCAGTGCTAACATGCACATGGATTTTCATACTTTAGAGAGGCTCAAGATGATTTGGTCCCGCATTAAGGAATTCCATGTTTGGTGGGAGAGTTTAAAAAATGTTCAGTTTGGCATGGGGAGAGATGAGCTCCCAATATGGTGGTATGATTTTCATAACCTCATTTTCCTCCTCTACAATGATAAAATTATGTTGTTTTTATTGATCGGTGGAAGGAGGTAGATAAAACCATGGGATCCAAGCATTCTTAGGAATGACAGAGTTCAAAAGGTGGCAGAAAAATTTGGGTCCTTGCAAAGGAGGTAGTGGGATCCAAGAATTATGCTCAGTTACTTTAACTGGGTTGGAAATTTTGCTAAAGGAAGTGGTATAAAAAAAAATGGATATGATCAGAGTGGTGCAGAAAAAACATGGTGGAAAAATTTGCAACACTCTGTGGTGCTTCTGCTTGAGGACAAGCAGATTTGGGAGGGAAGGACTGTCATGTTCCCTCAAATTGACCATTAAAAGTGTTGACCATGCTAAGTTCCTATGGGCTCAAGTTGTTATTAATTATTCCTCCTAGGATAAATTTTTACTAATAATTGTTCTAAGGCATGTATTTAATTTTATTTCAGCAAATTTTATTTATTATGCACAATAATGATGTGGAATTAAGGCTGCCATGTCAGGAGGGTGCATTGGGGAAATCTAGTCAACTTTCCTTGGTAAAAATAAGAAAGTCCATGACAAAAGCAAGCAAGAGAATAAAGGGAAGTTTCCTAAAAGAAGAAAAAGCAGAAAGAGGTAAAAGCAGGAAAATTTTTTTAAGGAAAGAAAGAGTTTCCTTATGAGCCAGGAAAAGCAGAAAGTTGTCATAACTCAAAAGAGGCATCTTTTGACTAAGGAAGGTTGCAGTTTCTAATTGTGAAGGATGATTTGGAATTAGAAACAATTCCACATGGTCCTACTTGCCTAATTTCCCAAAGGGGGTGCTTTTGTGGCTAGGGTTAGGTCACCCATGGGGTTGACTTGCTCTCACAGGTCACCATTGGCCTCAACTTACTAAGCAGGTCATCCATAAGTCTATAAAAGATAAATTCGAACCCATTGCTTCAGTTTTGTTGATGATTTTATTTCTGAATGCTTATGTGAGCATTAATTCTGAGTGTTGTGCCTCAGACTATTGGGAGAAGACTACTAAAAGATGATCCCCAGCCTTCCATTCCCCTCTCCTTCCATCCCCTTCTCTTCCATTGCAGGTGTGGAGCACTATATTGGAGAAATTGAAGGATAATCAGAGTTATTTACAGCTTCCATCAAGTTCATTTTAGGCTTCAATGAAGCTCATGCTTCACCAATGCTCAAAGCCCCTTGTTGGTCATGATTCGGGCCTCCTGCCCCTCATTTTTGGAGCATCCTTGTAATGGTCATTCCATGATGTAATTTCTGTTATGTGGGTTCATAATATTCTGAAAATTATAGTTATCGGGTTGAAATATCCATACCCATAAAGAATATTGTCTCGGTTTTCCCTAAAAGGGCCTACTTTATCAATGTATGGGGGAAAATGAACAAATATGAGTGCTATAAGGAATATGTCATGATGGGGAACTTATTTAAGTGATTTTACATGTTTATAAAAATGATATTTAATTATTTTATAACTCTCATGTTTTACAGAAATCGATTTCACTTGATTTAACTACTTTCTTTAGACCCTAGCTAGATTACTAGCTTTTCGTGACTAGTTTTGTTAAATCTGATATAAAATGATTTCTGTAAACTCAAAATGAGCTATGTCAGTTCCTGTGGGTCACTAACAGGCCCAAATACCCATATAAAACTCTAGAACCATTTTTATTTGAGTTTGTACCACCTTTTTGGATCCTCCTTTGCGTAGGGTTTTCCTTGGCCAAAACTGCCGTAAAACCCCAAATTCATCCAAAACTTCTCAGAACCTTCCAGAATATATGAAAACTATATAAAAAAATTATTTATGCTATATTAAGGCTTTAAAAACCCTTTTCAAGTTTCCAGAATCCCCTGGTTAAAACAGACCGAACTACCCTCCTTAGTTTCACGGTTTGGCTTCCCAGAAGCGTGGTAGTAGGTTTCCACGGAGTGAATTCTAAAACCTAAATGGCACCAGATATAAATGTGATAGGGGAGAGGTAATTCCATGTCTAATTGTCTTTGGTTGCTTCCCACTGATCACTCTTGTCCTCTGCAAAATATCCCAGAAGAAACCCTTGTTTTTTCCAATCCAAGAAGGCTCTGTGTGAACCCCTTAAATTTCAGAATTATTTAAGAAAAATTATAGAATTAAGGTGTTCAGGTCTATACACCAGAATTAGAACATTATAGTGGGGAAGTGATTGATATAATTATTTATGTTCAGAGAGATTATATTTATCTCTTTATAAATCTCATGTTTTACAGAAATGGATTTAAGTTGATTTAATATATTTTTAAGACCCTAGCTAGATTACTAGCTTTTAATAACTATTTTTACTAAAACTAATGTAAAACAAGTTCTGTAAAATCAATATGAGCTCTATCAATTCCTGTGGGTCAATAACATGCCTTCCTTCCCATATACATCTCCAGAATCATTTTTTTTGGGTCATACAACCCTTTTGGATCCTCCTCTGCGTAGGGTTTTCCTAGACCAAAACTGCCAGAAATCCCCAAATTCACCCAAAACTCCTTAAAACTTTCTAGAACCTCAGAAAAATGTAAAAATAATTTTTTTATGTTACATTAAGGCTGGAACCAACCTCTGCAATTTTCCATAAGCCTCTGGTTGAAACAGACCGAACTACTCTCCTTTGTTTCATGGTTTGGCTGCCCAAAAGCATGGTAGTAGGTTACCGTGGTGCGGACTCTGAAATCTAAATGGAACCAGATCTAAATGTGCTAGGGGATATTAAATTACTTGTCTGGCATCTCTTTTTTTGTTTCCCACTAATCACTCTTGTCCTCTACAAAATTTCCCAGAAGAAACCCTTGTTTTTCCCAATCCGAGAAGGCTCTGTGTGAACCGATTAAAATTTCAGAATTGTTTAAGTAAAAATTACAGAATTAAAGTGTTCTGGTCTACACACCATGCTTGGGGCATGACATCCTCTACCATGTAATCCTTCCATTCTTTCTATACCTCTTCATAGTTGGAAGGCTCTTTATTAATGATGGCACATAGCAGATCCACATAGTTGTTGTATGGTTTTGGTCTTTTCCTTTGTCTATGCATCCCATCTAGAGTGCCATACCTTTTTGCATCTTCTTTTAGCTCTTGTGCACATGCTGGTTTTCTCTTGTGGGATTTCTTCTCCTGAAGTAGTTCTATAGGCTCTTGTGGTTCTACCATGCCATGATATTCATGGTATTCTAGAATTGTTTCTTCTATTGTCATGTCTCATAATCTAGTTGATCCAGGTTCTTCGATCTGTTCAATAGGTAGGTTTTGTATCTAGAGTATGTTGAGTCTTTGTTAAATGTTACGTATTTTCTGATGTCTATATTCTTAAATTCTAGGAAGTATATTCAATAGGCCTTTCAAGTGTAACTTTATCATATGAATATTCTCTTTCTTCCTGATGGATCAAGTTTGGTCCTCTTTTCCTTTTCGATGTGTATGTAAACTGGACAACAAAATATTCTGAGATGGCCGACTTTTGGTTTCATTCCTAAGAAAACCTCTGCAGGAGTATTGTTGTCGAGTACTCGATGAGGACTAGGGTTCTGTACATACAAAACTATCCTTGTTGCTTCTTCCCATAAGTGCATCGAAAGATCCTAGTCATGTAGCATTATTTTCGTTGCTTCCATTATTGTTCTATTATTTTGTTCTGCAACACCATTTTGTTGAGGATTTTATGGAGTGCTCAACTCCCTCTTAATCCCAGATTCTTTGCAAAGTTCCTTAAATTATTTTGAGGTGGATTCTCCATTATCTGATCGTAGAGTATTGGTCTTCCTTTCAGTGTGATTTTTGACCAAGGATTTGAATTCCTTGAACTTGTTGAATACTTCAGTTTTCCCTTTCAAGAAATATCCAATTCTTACAGGAGAAATCATATATTAAGGAAACATAGTATGCATACATTCTTAGTGACTTAGATTACATGGACCTGCATACATCTGAGTGCACTATCTCCAATATTCTTTTTTATTTGCTTTCACTGCTAGGGAAATGTATTCTTTAATTTCTTTTTGTTACACCTAAAACTTTTCATGATCATGTTATGAGATAGGTATTCCCTTGTCGGCTCCAATCCCTCATAGTTTCTACTAGAGAAATGAAAGGAAGAAATTATTCCCTTGCAATTTTCCTTATTTGGATCCAGTAACACTTCTTCTCCATTGATGAAAAGTGTTACCTGAGTCATCAACTCTCCTTTTACACAACAAAAGAGTGGTTCCACTGCTCTTTTTCTTCATTGAAAGGGCCTTACCCGCTCAACATTTTATGGTCACTTGATTAAAGGCATGGTGCTCGAGTTTTTAAGAGAAAAAAGGAAGCTTTGAGAGGATTCTCGAAGCTTGCCTCCATGGAGCCTCATTCCTATGGTTTAGGAGCGCATGGAGCATGATATCCTCCCTTTTTGGATCTTATCTCCACCTCACCCATGAGATCCTCAACCACTCCTATCCTCCCATGCTTTTAAATACTGGCTCAACCCCCATGGGACAAAGGAGGAAGAATTGTGTTACATACCTACATTTTGCCAAAATAATTCTTGAGTATTTAGAGGCAAGGTGAAGCTAGAGGAAAAAGGGCCATTGGATGAGACTCTCAACACCAAGGCACCAAGGTTATAGTATTTCCAATTGTTGTTAATAAAGAATGTTTTATATTTCCCATATATTCTATATCATGTGTATGCATTGCTTGACTCCTTTGTCACAAGCATAGCTTTAGTTTTTATATCTTATATGCTATTACTTTCTATTGCTGTCTTCTATCTTTGCAAGTAAACAGAGGAAAAATATTCAATGATAGTGAAGAAATCCATAAATAGAAGAAGCATGGAATTTTATTCAAATGTTTAAATAGATCTAGGGAGAGTCTAACATTGGGTTTCATAATTTGTTCTATAAAATGAACCATTTAGACTAGCAAAACAACTCTTGTCAGCTAGAGTTGCATATTTTCGGCTAAAAAAATCGGTGACTCTGTTGGGGAAGAGCTTTCAGTACATCTAATCTTCCTTGGTTCTAAAAATCTTGTCTAAAATACAAACTCCAACGTTTCAGTGATCAGATCCACTAACTGTTCTAGTGAGATGTTGGTTCAGTATTGTTTGTGCCAGAAATTGTCCCCAGACTACAAGAGAACAAGCCAACACAATCTCAATAAACACAATAAAGTAAAAAAGGGTTTTTCTAGGGTTTTGGTTGAAAAGTTTGAATACAAGAGGGAAAACATTCATAAGACCAATGCAAGCACTATATCATGAGCATTTGAATGACTGATATGTATAACATATAAACCATAATCCAGCAGAATAAACACAATACTGAGTTTCAAACACAGTTAGCAAGCATTTCGAGCATAAAAACATTAAACAGGAAATAAATATACCAACTGAGTAATTAACACAAATTAGAAATGAAACCAGTCAATAATCAAAAGGGCATATAGTGCATATATTTCATAGTTTAGTCATCAAAAACACATAAGATTCTTTACACTTAGCTCATAAAAAAAGCCTAATAGCCTCCCCTTGTCAGCAAAAATCGAACCCCTTGTCCTCTTTCAGGCTTACATTTATCCAATTCTTTCAAAAATAGTTGCATAACTGAACCCTAACTAATTTTAGGTCATCTATCGAATTATTCAATATAAACTAACATTATACAAAAATAAAATAAAATAACTTTTCAAACGAACAAATAACTGCTCTCCTTAAAGAACTTTACTAGTCTTTTGCTGCTTCAGCTAATAGAGCAATTCCCTCCAAAGCCTGAGCTTTCCTTCTAGCTTTCAAGTGGTCTGCTTCCAAGTCTGTAACCCTCTTTGTTAACTCTTCATTCTGTTGATTCAGCTCTTGGAAAGTCTTCCTTAATTCTGTAAACTGATTCTCTGTCTGTATTTTTATTTTAAGAGCCTCTTTAGATACTCCAATTAATTCCTGGTAGTGACTATTTACTTCCTCCAAGTCTTCTCTAAGTCTCCTATTTGCAGCTACTAATCCATCATTGGTTTTATGCATATATTCAATTTGATGCTTGCATTGCTTAATGCTCCTTTGAAGATTTTCCTTTTTAGAATCAATACATTTATCTCCTAATATTGTTTGCATCCCTTCAGGTATCCATGGTATTTTTAGCTTCTTGTATATTTCTTCATCCTCATTCATAAGCTCTGTGAAGGTTATAGGAACTTTGACTATTATTTAGCTTCAATACTGCACTCAACTTCTTCTTCAGTTATCTCTCTTTTCTCTATACAAGAATTTTTTATATCATTATGTTGTTGTTCCCGAATCATTTGTTTTCGAACCTCCATGAAAATGTCTGAAATCTTAGTATCAGTAAAGACTGATTTTATTTTGATACTATTGGTTTTTTACCTTTTATAACTTCTTTGTTATCATCTTCACTATCTTCCAATTTCTCCTGAGGTGATGAATCTTATATTACTGTAACCTTTTCATCAACCAATTTGGGATTTAAAATTTTTTTCATGTTTAACCTAAGCTTGTTCTTCAACCTTGTCTTAGGTATTTAGACTGCTCCAACCTCTCCTTACATTTTCTAAACCTTTCCTTAATGATTTATTGAAGCAAATTCAACAACCTTCATTCTGTTCCTTCTTGGCATTGTTTCCTTTTCGAAATGAGTGTATACTTCTTGCTTAGAACAAACCCTAGCTTCATTATTAGCAGGAACTCTAACCCCATTAGATAGGTATTTTTCATCCTCTTCAGACAATACTATAATGGGGCTCTGCTTCTGCTCCTTAACCTCTTCCCTTACATTTTGATTTGATTTTGTAGGTAACATCTCATCCACTGGCTTAACTTCCTTCACCTATGACCGTAAAATTTTGCTTTCCTCGACATCAACTCACTGTCCAAGCTCAATGTTTTCATTTTCCTGATTCGAAGCTTCTCCTGGTTTATCAGCTTCTTCATCTTTGACTATGACCTTCTTTTTGAGTTTCTTGATTAAAATTTGACCCTTATCCAACTGTCTCTTCTGAGACTGATCCTCCCTCTTAGTTTTGAATCCTGACCAAAATAAGAAGTACTCCCATGTCTTCTCTCTTTTCTACAATACAGTACTTATGATCAGTTTTATGAGCCCATTGTGAAAATCTAATTGTTTTGTATGATCTTGGTGTTCTTTCACCCTACATGACATCTTCTGTAATATTTTCAAAAATAATAAAGGAATATTCATTTTAGATTCATAACTGAGATGTTGAAGGAATCTAAAATGATACCTTAACACAAGGGCAAATATCTCCTCACAGGTGACACAGATTTGTAAGATTTTGATAGGATCAATCCACTCAAGTTTAAAATTTTGAATAGGAACACCTTTTCCCCAGTCTGCTACTACACCTGGAAGCAGATATCTCTGAGCATCAAAGGTGAAGGGCACCTTTTTGAACCAGAATTCTCCCTCATCCAAAATTCTTGTTTCTTGTGCTATTAACTCCCTAGTTAGTTTGAACTTCAAAGTGTCAAAAGACACTACATCCTTGTCTAAACATTGAGCAAACTTGTAAGAAACCTCTGAATGATAACCTTCAATATTTTCGAAGAACACTAACCATCCTGCTTCTGCAAACAATTGTGCACAATCTGGAAAGTTTTTGACCCAACTTAAGTCTGAGGGTTCTGCTCTATTGGTCTTTCCACTCTTTTTCATTTTGAAATATTGTCAAACAGCTTCTATAAATTCAACACACTCTAACTGTATTTTAAGCTGAACAATACTTTAAAATTCATGACTGAGCATCCATCATTTAGTATCAATTAGGCTTAACAACTAATAATCTGCCCTAAATTCAGTCATTAATATTCTATTTAGAAAAACCCCAAATTAATAAACCTTGGAAATCAGTTCGTAGCCTAACTGTTAAAACGACTAATCCAGCTACTGGAATTCTATTCTCATGTCTGTCAGGTGTCAAACTACATTCCCCAATATTCTCTGATCATTTTGACACTCCAGACGACTGCTCTCCAAAGCCCTAATTTTACTCTGTTTCAAAATTCCGATTTTCAAGTACTGATTTTTCACCACGATCTCCACCTTCTCTATGTGCATTTCAGGAAAAAATGTGATTCAAAACTCCTTTGTCTCATTATGGTCTGCTATCATTATTGCCTCACTTTTGCAAGAAACCACCATGATTCACCTTCATGATGATACTCACACTTGTCACAGTGATTAATATTTGAATGCTGTCGTGATATCGGCGCTTTAAACCACTAGCTTCACGATCGGCGATCGGAAGCTCCAGCAACTATCTCATCAGAGATTTATACGAGAATGATGTCATAGTGTCAACAACATAGAGAACTAAATCTATGAAATGTTGAATGATAATTTTTAACTTGCATGACTTTCTTGTAGCGCCTATGTGCATTTTTTTTTGGCTTGCGCTACAAGAAAATTCAAGTTAATGATTTTCAAAAATTAATCTCATGATATATGTTTAAACTTGGTTTAGGAGTCCTAATTAAACTTTCATGTTATTTTTTAGACTTTTTAATCCATATAAGCCTTATATAAGCCCTTTGATTACGAAATCAAACCAAAACTTGTAAAAATAAACTAAAAAAATCAAATAACATGAAAACTAAAGGGAAAAAACTCAAACTATCCCAATCAACAAAATTTTATAGGAATAAAGAATAAAACCAAACTTTAAAACATAAACAAAAGTATTAAAATATGGAAAACAAAAGCATGACCTAACATCTGGCTCCTGCTGCGGGGTGAAGTCCTTCCTGTGAGGCTTCAAGAACCTGTAGACCAGTGCATTCTGTGCTGATACCTGCTAGTTTGCAAAATTTCCATTGGGTTATGGAGTCCTTATTCTGTTATTCACATCGGTATATACAATGAAATTCCAGTATCCATCTCAAAAATTGTAAAAATGCTTGAGGAATTTCCCATTAACTAGATTAGACAGTTCCTCACCCTCCAAAATTTGTAGTACAAAAGTATTGTTTTCCAAAAACTTCGATACTATGAAAGGACCAAACCAAAGGTCATCAAACTTTCCATGCTTAACTTTCTACTCCTTCCTAGCATCCCATCTCAAAACCATGACCCCCACTGAAAAAGTGTTATCTTTGATCTTCCTATCAAATTTTTCTTTGACCTTTAACCTGTACAGTTGAGCCTCTTCTTCCATTGTTTCTCGTTTCTGCTGTAACTCTATCAATACATAAATTCTTCTTTGCATGTCATTAGGTTATTCTTGACAATCTTGAAAAAAATTCATTACTGGGATGCCCAACTGAACAGGAAAAACTGTATCTGTACCATATACTAATTGGAAAGGAGAAGTTCCAATTTCTTGTTTAACTGTTATTTTGTCTGCCCATAATGCATACTTTAGCATAGAATCCCATGATCGTTTATTATGTTTTAGTAATTTCTTGATACTCTAAATGATATTTTTATTAGATGACTCAACTAACCCATTCCCTTGAGGATAATAAAGAGTTGAGTGTTTCAACAGGATACCATTCTTTTCACAAAATGCCACCATAGCCCTAGATTTAAAAGCATTGGCATTGTCAGTCAATAATTTCTATGGACATCCAAATATACTAAGAATATTTTCTTCAATAAAATCTATGATCACCTTATCTGTGGCATTCCTTGTGGGAATGGCTTCTACCCACTTAGTAAAGAAATCGGTAGCAGTTAAAATCCACTTATGCTGCCCTAAAGAAGATGGATTTATCTCTCCTAGGAAATCCAAACCCCATTACTGAAAAGGAGCATTAACTACAATTGATTTTAAAGGTAATGACAGCAACTTTTGTTTACCAGCAAATTTCTGACAAGGGATACATGCTCTTACCTGCTGATATACATCTGAAAATAAAGAGGGCCAATAAAATCCTGCTCTTAGAATTTTTTATGTTGTTTCCTTCCAATAGTTATGTCCTCCACATGCACCTTCATGGGATTCAGAGATTACACCTTCAATTTCCGGTTTATCCAAACATCTGAGCAAAATACCTCCTGGATCTTTCCAAAACAACTGTTGTTCTATCAAACAGTATTTAGTAGTTTTTAATTTTAAAGACCTAGCAGCTTTCTTGTCTAAATGTTTTGGACATTGCAAGTACAAAAGAAAATGCACAATATGTACATACCATATGGATTCTGCATAGTAATCCATAATATTTTCTTTCTCCTGCTCTGATTGAACTTCTTCCTATGTTGGTTTTTCTTCCATGAGATGTAGACCTAAAGCTTGGAAATTTGAATCAGCTAGCAATTTAGCTAAACCTTGTCCCTTTACTAGATTTGTAGGTCTAATATCCACATCATATTCCATGATTTTAGCAATCCACTTCCCTCTTTTTCCCTCACTGTCAGGTTGAGTCAAAACATCTTTTATGGTAGCATTAGGCACATAAGTAATTACTTTGGAATGCAAAACATAAATTCTGAAAAATTTCAAAGCTTTTACCAAAGAGTAAGCCTGCTTCTCTAAAATGTTCTATTTTAACTCTAAATCTCTAAGAGTTTTGGTTGAAAAATGCAATAGGTTCTTCAAGACCATCCTTATTCTTCTGTGATAAAACAATAGCCAATGTATCTTCAGATGCAAAAGAAAAAGTTAGAAATTCCTTTGTAAAATTTGGACTTACTAATACTGGAGCTTCAGTAAGAGCCATCTTAATTTTTTCAAATGAGTTATTTTCTTCTGCCGTCCACTTGACCTCCTAATCTTTCTTCAACATGGCTGCAATATGTTTGATAGTCTCAGCAAAATTTGGTATGAACCAACGCATAAAATTGATTTTAGCAACGAAAGATTGTACATCCTTCTTGCTCCTTGGTAAACTTATTTTCAGTATTGCTTTTCAACCTTTCTGGATCAATCCTTATACCATCAGTTGAAACTAAATGACCCAATAATTTACCTTCTTGTACAGCAAAATGTGATATCTTCGAGTTAAGAGATAAACTATATTTTTTGCATTTAAGAAAAGTTTGGTTTAAGTGTTTTATATGCTCATCATCTGATTGTGAAAAGACTGTAATATCATCTAAATAAATCAATACAAAATTATCTCTTTCCCCTACAAAGGCTATGTCCATAGCTCTTTGAAAAGTTTCTCCAGCATTCATTAATACAAAAGGCATTTTATCATACATGAAAGTTCCCCAGGGAGTGGTAAAAGTTGTTTTTTCTTTATCATCAGGATGCATGGAAATTTGATTATATCTTGAAAAACCATCAACCATAGAAATTCTTTGTGCACCAACCACCTTCTGCAATATTTGTTCTATTTTTGGTAAAGGGTAATTATCCTTCAATGAAGACCTATTCATATTTCTAAAATCAACACACAGTCTAATTTCACCATTCTTTTTCCTGACAGGAACTAAATTGGCAACCCATGAAGAATACCTAAGGGGAACAATGATCTTAGCATCTAATAAATTTTTCACCTCCTTTTCAATAACATGAAACAAACCTGGATTTATCCTCCTTAATCTATGTCTGAAAGGTTTAACATTCCATTTTAAAGGCACTTTATGCTATATAATTCCAATATCATATGTTTTCAAATCTTCATATGACCAAGCAAAAACATCAACATACTCTTTTAACAACTTAATTTACATGTTCCTCTGCTCTGCTGTGAGTGATTTTGAAATCTTCACCATTCTAGGATGTTCAGGGGTGTCAATATTGTAGTCCACCACATTTTCTTCTGAAGACTGTACAACAGGTTTTAAAGGTGTATCATCTTTTGAAAATATTCTCTCTGATGGCACCAAACCTTTAGGAATGAAATTAATTTTAAGTTCAATAATCTTGTGACCAGCAGTCTCATTTTATGCAATATCTTCAAAATCTTCAACCTCATCATTTTGTTCTTGATCAATTAGGGAATTTCAAAACTCACGTGTCAGCTCTAAAAACCTTTTTATTTCAATGTCATCTTCAAAAAATTTCCACTGCTTTACATTATCAAGCACAGAAGGTCTGTACCTAACCTCAATAGGATACTTTAGCTATGGTGTTTTGGGAATCCTAAAATGTGTGGCTGCTAGGGCTAGAGAATCAGCAGTTTGGTTATGATCCATAGGAATATAAGTGATGTTAAAAGCCACAAAATAATTGTCTATCATATCCCATACTTCATTACGGTACACTTTCAGCAAATCTTGTTTCACTTGATAGTTGTTCCTCACCTGCTAAACAACCAACTTAGAGTCGCCATATACAAAAATTTGTTGTATGCCTAAATCTTTTGCAGCTTTCATTAGAGAGAATCTGAGGTCAAAAATGGGCCTCAAAAGGACCAAAATGTACTATAAAAATCAACCAATTACATTCTAGTAGATGACATCATCCCCCATGGTTGAGGTGGCATTGCATGAGTTAAGAATGCTTATTTGTCACATTTTCTATGGTGCATGAAAACCCATAGTTAACCAAGGTAGTGGTACAAGTACTTTTAAGTCATAAACTGAAGTACTCATAATAAAAGTCATTTCACACTTTCTCATAAAATAATATTATTGTTATTTTCAAGGAAAATACTCACAATTCACTTTCTCATAAAATAATATTATTGTCATTTTCAAGTAAAATACTCATAATTCATAAAATGTCTTTTCACATTTTTTTATAAAATAATATATTGTCATTTTCATGTTTTTTTAATTTTAAATTATATATTCACCCAATTATATTTAATATCATAATGTCAAACTAATATATATATATATATATATATATATATAACCTTGTACTTTTAAAATAAATTAAATTCATGAATGATATTTATATGAAAAAAATATGTTAGTTATGCATATAAATTAAATTCATGAATGATATTTATATGAAAAAAATATGTTAGTTATGCATATAAATTAAATTCATTTTTGTTTAATTTTATTTACAATTTCAAGACAAATAAATGCTAAAGGACAATAAATTTTTTGGAATTTACAATGAATCTTAGTCACATCAATTTAGAGTTATTTTATTAATTTTATTTATAGTCAATTTAGAAAAGTAGCTCAACCATGGTTATTTATATTGTGCATAAAAAGTAGTGTAAGAGGTGAGTTGTCATATATACCTACCCCATAAAACCCCTAACTCATAATATTTTAATATATCTTATATTTTTGTAGTACATCTCTTAGGAGGCCCATTTTTTACCTCAAATTCTCTCTAATGCAAACCTAACAACAAAGCTTCATATTCTGCAGTATTATTGGTGGTAACAAATTCCAATTTATACATTAATTTTACCTTTTCACCACCAGGAGATATTAGAAGAACCCCTGCTCTAGCACCTTCCTTACATCATGATCCATCAAAGTATAATTGCCAAAATTCATCTTCTTGTTCCCTAGTGCATTTAATTGGCTTTTCTTTTTCAACCTATAATAAACCAAAAGTATTATCATCATCACTAAAATTCAACATACAAGTACCCAAATCCTTGTCAACAGCATACAAGGGATGATTTGTAGGGTTCTTGTCATCTTTCACAATATAGGAAAATTGTAACTCTCTATATAACCTTCTATTTTCTCCTCCAAATATAGGAATAGTAGCATATGTTAAATCCATATGTAGTGTTCCACCAACTTTCTTGGCCCATGAACTATACAAGAGGAGTCCAAACTTAGGTGTAATGTCTGCTACTACCACATCCATAATCACACTCTTCATCAGTAGCTAAGCTAAACTGACAACCATAGCTTTAATCACTCCTAAACATTTTATAGCACGTGAATCAAAAGCATACAAATCATGATAAGGTTTTGTTATACTCAAACCCAAAGCCTCCATGACATCTTTTGGCATTAGGTTATGTGACGCTCCTGAATCCAAAAGACAATTATGTATCATATGTTCATGAATAGTTAGTGCGATGTAAAAAGGAGGTGATGCACCTGCTTCATTTTCATTTTTTCTACCAAGGCTGATCCAATAAAGATTTTAGGACTTTCTTCTTGTAAATTCACTGTATCAGAGTGAGGATGACTGCTTGCTGAACCAATCATTTTGAAAACTGAATTTTTATAAGAACGATTCTTTATCAACTCGGTGAAAGGCATAGGAATCTTGATTTTCCCTAATTCATTTTCCAGGTTAAAATTCTGCATACTTTTATTTACCTCTTCAACTTCCAGATTCTTCTTATGTTTATCCTGAGTTTGTTTTTTCTCTAACACAAGATCAGACTGCTGTGTAGGAGGTACAACTACCTTTTTCTTTAGATTCTGAACTACTTGCTTTGGAGCTAACCTCAAATTTAAAGTTTTCTTTGGCTCAGTCTGGTATGTATCAGCAATTACAGCAGTCACTTCAATATTTAAATCGTTTTTTGTTTCAAACATATCAGCATCACAATATTCTGAGTTTATAAACTCTTCTTCAGTGACAAAACCCTCAGTTAACTACTCTCCAAAATAATTCATATCCTGGTCTATATCCGCAAATAACACTTCCTCTTTGATTTCTTCTTCATCAACTACATTATTCTGAAGTGGGGGTGGTACTTTTTGATCCTCGGTTTCTTTCCTTTCTCGCTGAATATCATTATTCCTTCTTTCTCTAGGAATGGAACAAGGCACAAACTATCTTCTGAATTGGTTTGGATTATTAGGGTTTCTATCACCCTCTTGAACAGGTTTATTTGAATTCTTCTCTAATTCCAACTTGTTTAATTTTGTTGTCAAGATATTAACTAGCTTGGCCATTTCATCAATTTTTCCTTCTGCAGAGTGGAATGTTGAAACCCCTGGAGTTGCCTCTTTCTTTCCCTTCCTGTCATATATCTGTTGAGTTGTATTTCCCTTCAATCTATTAGAAGCTAATATATTGGATTCCACTTCTAATGCTGCATCCTGCATGTTCAGTAAAGTAACAGGTCTTCTTTCTCTTAAAAGTAGGGAAAATTCATGAGCAAAAGCATTGGCATATGTGAGTTTTGCAGATGTTTCTGAAGGTTTTATCTCTGTAGGAATTCTATCATACATTTTATTGAATCTCTTCAAAAAATCAGTTATGGTTTCATCCTTATTTCTCCTAAGGGATTCAAACTCAGTGATGTAATATGTGTGATCCTTGGTATCACCCCATTGTCTCATGAAAAGGTCCTGAAGCTATTCTATGATAGTGATAGAATTTGTAGGCAACTCCCTGAACCATTTTCTAACCTCTCCATCAAGACTCTATACAAACATCCTTATCCATACATCCTTGGCCTCAATATTCCGATTGTCAACATAACTGAGAAAAGCATCCAATGCTCCTCAGCTGTAGTTTCACCTTGTCCATTAATCCTAGGTAGGTATTTTTGGTAACCACCCCTAGGAAGTGTATTCAAAGGCTGAGGCAAAACTAAAGGTGCATACCTAGTTGCCACCATTCGGTCCATCATATCTAATTGTTGGTTTTGCGCTACCATCTTTAAGTTAACTGGTTTAGGTGATGGAAAGACTTGACTAGAACTTGGCTGAAATGGAGTTTTATCAACTTTGAGATGGAATAAAGGGATTTTTCTAGAAGATATTGTCTTTGATTTCTTAAAATATTGAGGATCAATGAAAACTTGAAAATTACCAACAGGAATTGTAGGCTTCAACCAAGATGACTCTTGTTCTTCTCCCCTTAGAACAGAAAAAGGTGATGAAATATCTAACTGATCAAGGTTACATAGGGCTGGTGATGACTGAGACCTTCTGATTTTCCTAGTTGTTTTCAATATATGTTCTATGTCTAAAACACCCAGCTATAAAGGCAAACTAGGTATGTTTCTTGTTCCAACTCCCTTAGTAGCCACTACGAAATACTGGTGAAAAGTAGTCTTCTAAATTTGTTGGTTTAAGTACAGCTCTCAAAAACAGTGAAATGATAAGTATCCCAAGGAAAATAGGTTTTCAACTTCACCCCTGGCAATGGTGCCAAATATGTTTGTGCCAAAAATTGTTCCTAGACTACAAGAAAACAAGCCAACACAATCTCAATAAACACAATAAAGTAAAAAAGGATTTTTCTAGGGTTTTGGTTGAATAGCTTGAAGACAAGAGGGAAAAAATTCATAAGATGAAAGAAAACACTAAATCATGAGCATTTGAATGACTGAGATGTATAACATATAAACCATAATCCAGCAAAATTAACATAATACTGAGTTTCACACACAGTTAGCAAGAATTTCAAGCATATAAACATTAAACAGGAAATGAATAAACCAACTGAGTAATTAACACAAATTAGAAATGAAACCAGTCAATAATAAAAAGGGCATATAGTGCATATATTTCATATTTCAGTCATTAAAAACACATAAGAGTCTTTACACTTAGCTCATAAACAAATCCTGATAGCCTCCCCTTGTCAGCAAAAATTGAACCCGTTGTCCTCTTTCAGACTTACATTTATCCTATTCTTTCAAAAACAATTGCATAACTAAACCCTAACTACTTTTAGGTCATCTATAAAATTGTTCAATATAAACTAACATTATACAAAAATAAAATAAAATAACTTTTCAAACTAACAAATAACTCCTCTCCTTAAAGAACTTTACTACTCTTTTGTTGCTTCAGCTAATTGAGTAATTCCCTCCAAATCCTAAGCTTTCCTTCTAGCTTTCAAGTGGTCTACTTCCAAGTCTATAACCCTCTTTGTTAACTCTTCATTCCGCTGAGTCGGCTCCTGGATAGTCTGCCTTAATTCTGTAAATTGATTCTTTGTCTGTCTTTTTCTTTTAAGAGCCTCTTTAGATACTGCAATCAATTCCTGGTAGTGACTATTTACTTCCTCCAAGTCTTATCTAAGTATCCTATTTGAATCTACTAATCCATCATTGGTTTCATGCATATATTCAATTTGATGCTTTTATTGCTTAATGCTCCTTTGTAGATTTTCCTTTTCATAATCAATACATTTATCTCCTGATATTGTTTGCATCCCTTCATGTATCCATGGTATTTTTAGCTTCTTGTATATTTATTCATCCTCATTCATAAGCTCTGTGAAGGTTACATGAACTTCTGGCTGTTCTTCAACTTCAATACTGCACTGAACTTCTTCTTCAATTATCTCTCTTTTCTCTATACAAGAATTCTTTATATCATTCTGCTGTTATTCGTGAATCATCTATTTTCGAACCTCCATGAAAATTTCTAAAATATTAGTATCAATAAAGATTGATTTTTCTTTTGATACTATTGGTTTTTTACCTTTTATAACTTCTTTGTTATCATCTTCACTATCTTCCAATTTCTCCTGAGGTGATGAATCTTCTATTATTATAACCTTTTCATCAGCCAATTTGGGATTTAATAGATTTTTCATGTTTAACCTAAGCTTGTTCGGTGGCCTTGTCTTAGGTCTCCAGATTGCTCCAACCTCTCCTAACATTTTATGAACCTTTCCTTGATGAGTTATTGAAGAAAATTCAACAACCTTAATTATTTTCCTTCTTGACACTATTTCCTTTTTGAAATGAGTGTATACTTCTTGCTTAGAACAAACCCTAGCTTCATTATTAGTAGGAACTCTAACCTCATCAGATAGGTATTTTTCATCTTCTTCAGACAATACTGTAATGGGGCTCTGCTTCTGCTCCTTAACCTGATCCCTTACATTTTGATTTGATTCTGCAGGTAACATCTCATCCACTGGCTTAACTTCCTTCACCTGTGACCATAAAACTTTGCTTTCCTCAACATTAACTTGCTTTCCAAGATCAATTTTTTTATTTTCCTGATTTGAATCTTCTCCTGGTTTATAAAGTTCTTCATATTTGACTATGACCTTCTTTTTGAGTTTCTTCATCAAAATTTGACCCTTATCCAACTATCTCTTCTGAGACTGATCCTCCTTCTCAGTTTTGAAGCCTGGCCAAAATAAGAAGTACTCCCATGTCTTCTCTCTTTTATGCAATACAGTACTTATGATCAGTTTTATGAGCCCATGGTGAAAAAATAATTTTTTTGTATGATCTTGGTGTTCTTTCACCCTACATGACATCTTTTGTAAGCTTTTCAAAAAGAAGAAAGGAAGATTCATTTTAGATTCATGACTGAGATGTTGAAGGAATCTAAAATGATACTTAAACACAAAGTCAAATCTCCCCTCACAGGTGACATAGCTTTGTAAGATTTTGATAGGCTCAATCCACTCAGGTTTAAAGTTTTGAATAGGAACACCTTTTCCCCAGTCTGCTACTACACTTGGAAGTAAATATCTCTGAGCATCAAAGGTGAAGGGCACCTTTTTGAACCAAAATTCTCCCTCATCCAGAATTCATGTTGTTTCTGCTAGTAACTCCTTGGTTAGTTTGAACTTCAAAGTGTCAAAAGACACTACATCCTTGTCTAAAAAATGAGCAAACTTGTAAGAAACCTCTGAATGATAACCTTCAAACTTTTTGAAGAACACTAACCATCCTGCTTCTGCAAACAATTGTGCACAATCTGGAAATTTTTTGACCCAACTTAAGTCTTAGGGTTCTGCTCTATTGGTCTTTCCACTCTTTTTCAATTTGAAATATTGTCAAATGGCTTCTATAAATACAACACACTCTGACTATGTTTTAAGTTGAACAATACTTTTAACTTCATGACTGAGCATCCATCATTTAGTATCAATTAGGCTTAACAACTAATAATCTACCCTCAATTCAGTCATTAATCTTCTGTTTAGAAAAACCCCAAATTAATAAACCTTGGAAATCAATTCGCAGCCTACCTATTAAAACGACTAATCCAGCTGCTGGAATTCTATTCTCCTGTCTATCAGGTGTCGAACTGGATGCCCCAATATTCTCTGATCGTTTTGACACTCCAAACGACCTCTCTCCAAAGCCCTAATTTTACTCTGTTTCAAAATTTTGATTTTCAAGTACTGATTCTTCGCCACGATCACCACCTTCTCTACGTGCATTTCAGGAAAAAACATGATTCAAAACACCTTTGTCTCATTATGGTCTCTTATAATTATTGCCTCACTTATACAAGAAACCACCAGTATTTTCCTTCATGATGATCACACTTGTCACAGTGATTAATATTTGAATGTTGCCACGGTATCGGCGCTTTAAACCACTAGCTTTGCTATCGGTGATCGAATGCTCTAGCAACTATCTCGTCAAATCTTTATACCAGAATGTTGACGTAGTGTCAGCGACATAGAGAACTAAATCTATGAAATGTTGAATGATTATTTTTAACTTGCACGACTTTCTTGTAGCACCTGTGTGCATTTGTTTTTGGGTTGCGCTACAAGAAAATTCAAGTTAATGATTTTCAAAAATTAATCTCATAATATATGTTTAAACTTGTTTTAGGAGTCCTAATTAAACTTTTATGTTATTTTTTAGACTTTTTAATCCATATAATCCTTATATAAGCCCTTTGATTATGAAATCAACCAAAACTTGTAAAAGTAAACTAAAAAAATCAAATAACATGAAAGCTAAAGGGAAATAACTCAAACTATCCCAGTCAACAAAATTTTATAGGAATAAAGAATAAAACCAAACTTTAAAACATAAAAAATAGTATTAAAAGATGGAAAACAAAAACATGACCTAACAGGTATAACCATATCCTCTCAGATCTGATGCACATCTACTTTCTGTACTTAATTTTCCTATTAATTTCATGATTTGATGCAAATGTTTCAGCATCTAAATTTCTCTTTTTCTCCATTCTGTTGGTTTTTTCATCCACAACGGTCATCGCGGATGCATAAATGACAAAAAGAGGTGCCACCACCCATAGTAGTCATTAAGCGGTGCCACCACTCTGTCACAGTGGAAAAAAGGTGGTGCATTCACCTAACTGTTCGAGATAAAATTAAGTGCTAGATTAGGTTTAAAATATTTAGCAATTTGTGTGATATGTTAGAGACGTGTTCTGACATATTTAAACATAGGAGTTGTCATTTATTGCTTGCACTACATCCCGAGGGCTTGTAGTTCTTCCATGTACCAAACGGTATACCGAACATCCTTTCACATATCCTAAAGGTATATCAAAAGGTACTTCATGTACTCGGTAGTATATTGAAAGGCTCCTATCGAATGGTTGTGCATTAGCCAACACTACTATGGAGTGGAGCTCCCACGTACCTTAGGTATATCGGAAGACACCTTTAGGAATCATGTGACCAACTGAGAAAATCCCTTTGGTCGTCCTATCATCACAATACATCGAGAACAACACTTGGGGAGATTATTATGCACGTACCTTAGAGGTATTCGGATATTTAGGTAAGTGTACAGTCCCAGTCCTCCTTGTCATGCTCTACTATTGGACCCTACAGTATATAGCGAGTTATGATGGTTTGACATTACCATGAGGTTCCAAACCTTTAATCAACTCCTCTCACATATTTTTCTTGCTTCTTTACTTTGAGTAGTGCTTGTTGTTTGTAAAGTTAGGATTTTTTAGAAGAGAGAGATATTTTTGTTACATAGTTATGGGTTCACCTTCTAGGACTACCAAGCAAGAGACTCCTTTACCAAGCACGTCTTTTGTTTTCCCTCCATATTGGGATGTTTGTCCTCCTCTCATGGCTACGTTAAGCCTTCCTAGATTGACTATCAGATTACCTATTTGGTTATTCTCTAGTACAGTTATCACATGTACACCAATTGCTTCTGATCCTAACCCTTCAATGCGTGAGCATCAACATCATGTTGATCCCTCACCTTCTTCACCACATGATCCTTCTCCCCTTTCTCCCTCTTTTCCTATTGAAACTTTTAGTGCTAGTAGTCAGGTGGATAAGAAGAAGAAGAAAATAAATATAAAGAAGAAGAAAAACAAACAGAAAACCAAGTCCCAACCAATTACTCCTCCCAGTGCGGAGAGTGTTGATCTTCACACCTAAATGTTAGAAAACAGGACCGCAGAGCAATAACATATATACATTTAAATCAATAAACAAGATGCAAAACACATTAAAACATTACAGAGAGACACAGATATAACGTGGTTCACCTAAACAATGGGCTATGTCCACAAAGAAATTTCCAGTCCTTTTATTATAGTCCAGAAAGATGAAGGGATAAACCTTGCAGCAAAACCGCTGCACTTCCTCTTCACGCTCTCACAGTCTCTCTTCTAATACAATACAATACCATACACAGTCGTGTTACAATGCTTTCTTTTATAGGGGAAATACCATGGGAAAATACTACGGTTAACCCAATACCATGGGTCTGCAAAACTGTTGGCCAGCACACATCCCAAAAACATTTCTTGGGGGCTCCGCCCCTGAACCCCAAGGCAGGGGGGATGAGTGTACAATAACCTAGGTTACAATCATAACTGAATAATATCTCTGGATCTAGAATATTAGGATCCACAACCAACAATCTCCCACTTGGAGATTGATCATAGCAACTCCACTGCTACTGCACTTGCTGGACTATGCTCTGGACCTTAGACTTGGAAAATTTCTTATTTTCACCTTCATGCTTGAAGGCCAACAGAAACTGAGCAGGATCACAGTTTCTCTCTGGTTACTCCCTTTGTCAACATGTCTGCAGGATTTTGGCTAGTGTGTATCTTTTCCAGTTTTAACAGTTCTTTATCTAGAACAAATCTTATGAAGTGGTACTTGAGTTATATATGTTTAGTCCTCGAATTAAAGGCTAAGTTATTTCCAAGATGAATGGCACTCTAGCTACCACTGTACAGCCTACTATTCTCCTTCTTCTTACCCAATTCTTCCATGAACCTCTGCAACCAAATCATCTCCTTACTAGCCTCTGTAGCAGCAACATACTCTGCTTCCATTGTTGAAAGTGCAACAACCTGCTGCAGTTTTGAAATCCAACTTACTGTTGTTCCACCTATAGTAAACACATACCCTGTGGTGCTCCTCCTGATGTCTTTATCACCAGCCATATCTGCATCAACATATCCCTGTAGAACAGTTTCTGAACCTCCAAAACATAATGCATGAGAAGTGGTACCTCTCAAATACCTGAGAATACATTGTACTACTTTCCAATGCTCTTTACCTGGATTATTCATATACCTGCTCACAACTCCCACTTCATGTGCAATATCTGGTCTTGTGCACACCATGGAATACATCAAGCTCCCAACCACTGATGAATAGGGAATCTTGGACATGTAATCTATCTCTTCCTGTGTCTCTGGACACATATCCTTGCTTAGTTTGAAATGGCTGGCCAAAGGTGTACTAACTGGTTTTGCATTCTACATTCTAAACCTCTGCAACACCTTTTCTATGTACTCACCTTGAGACAACGTCAATTTGCAATTTTTCCTGTCTCTTGTTATTCTCATACCAAGGATTTTCTTTGCAGCACCCAAATCCTTCATCGCAAATGATTTAGCTAGTTTTATTTTAAGCACATTTATATCCTGTATGTTAGACCCTGCAACAAGCATGTCATCCACATACAATAACAAGATAATATATATTCTGTTATCTAGCCTCTTGAAATAAGCACAATGGTCAGAATGGCATCTATCATAACCTTGTTGTGTCATAAACTTATCAAATTTTAAATACCACTACCTTGGAGCTTGCTTCAGGCCATACAATATCTTCTTCAACCTGCAAACCAAATTCTCCTTCCCTTTGACCTCATACCCTTGTGGATGCTGCATATAAATCTCTTCCTCCAAATTCCCATGGAGAAAGGCCATTTTTACATCTAACTATTCAAGATGCAAATCTTCTACCACCACTAGACTTAAAATAGTTCTAATTGAAGTCATTTTAACAACAAGAGAAAATATTTCATCAAAGTCTATACCTTTCTTTTGTGCAAACCCCTTTACAACAAGTCTAGACTTGTACCGCTTCTTTCCTCCATCTTCTTCCTTCAACCTGTAAACCCATTTATTCTACAATGCCTTTTTTTCCGCAGGAAACTTAACTAGATAAGTCTGGTTTCTTACCAATGAGTCCATCTCCTCATCCATGCCTTGCTCCCGCTTCTTTCTAGTTTCTACCTGCATTGCTTCTTCAAAACATTCCGGTTCACCAAAATCAGTCATCAATAAATAATAAAGTGAAGCATAGAATCGTTAAGGGGGTCTAATTAACCTGATAGACTTTCTTACAGTTGCAAGAGTTTTAGGTACATGCTGCTGCTCTTGATTTTCTGGTGCTTTTGGAACTTCATTTTCTTTGATTTCATCCCAAAACTGTAAGGGAAACCCTACATGCAATCTCATACACCCTGCACGCTCCATGATCATTTTTTTCATTATTTATAACACACCATTTTCTTGGGGTGTTCCAAGGACTATCTTCTCTCTACGAATCCCATTGTGTGAACAGTAACTGTCAAACTCCTTGCTGCAGTATTCACCTCCATTATCATATCTCATACATTTCAACCTTTTTCTTGCCTCATTCTCAGCCAAATATTTCCACTTCTTAAAAGTATCAAACACATCATATTTTTGTCTAATGCAATGAACCCAAGTTTTTCTAGTTGCGTCATCAATAAAAGTAACATAATAACGAGAGCCACCAAGAGATTGTACCTGAGCTGGTCCCCATACATCTGTATGGAAAAGCTCTAACTTTTCACTCTTCTTTTGTTTCCCAACCCTGAGAAATCTAACTCTCTTCTGCTTTCCATAAACACAGTTCTCACAGAATTCCAAACTTACCTTCTTCATATCAGGAAGCGGTTTCCTTGAGTGGAGAATCTACATCCCCTTCTCACTCATGTGGCCAAGCCTATGATGCCACAACGCCGCACCTGTTTCTGTGGAATCTACAAATATAGAATAATCAATATTATGAGGACATAAATATAACGTGCCTATCCTATCTCCTTTTGCAATTACCATTGATCCTTTAGTGATCTTCCACCACGTTTCTCCAAACGTAGACAAACAGTCGCTATCTCCCAATTTCCCTATTGAGATCAGATTTCTTTTCATAGTAGGAATGTGCCTTACATCCTTTAGCAACTAGTCATTTCCATTATTTAGCTTAATCTGTACCTTACCCTTTCCAACAATTTTACATGGTTCATCATCCCCCAATAGCACATGCCCAAAATCACCTTGAACATAATCATGAAAGAATTTCCTATGGGGTATAGCATGACATGAAGCCCCTGAATCTACTACTCATTAATCACTAGTATTATCTAATGCAAGAATCAAAGCATCTTGTAACACATCACCTGCTACATTAGCTTCCTAGGTAGTCTCTTCCTGCCTCTCACCTTTCTTCTTTGGTGCTCTGCAATCTTTCTTTAGGTGTCCTTTCTGACCATAGTTCCAACACTCTATTTTCTGAACCTAGACTTGAATCTTCCCTTTTTAGACTTGTCGTGATTTCTTAGGTTCCTTCCTCTCTCATTTTGTCTCCCTCTGCTCTCCATGGTCAACGCATTACCTGATGTCTCACCGGTGCTTTTTCTTCGCATTTCCTCGCTAAGAATAACACCAACAACATCATCAAGCTTAAGAGTGTTTGAACTAGGGATAGAGTTACTTACAGCCATGACCAAGCTATTCCAGCTTTCTAGCAATGAGCACAAGATTAGAAGGGCCCTAACGTCATCATCAAAGTTCACTTTTACAAAACTTAACTGACTAGTAAGTGTATTAAACTCATTTAATTGATCAGCAATAGATCCACCTTCTGACCAATTCATATTAAATAAACACTTCATGTAACATCCCTGACCCTCCGACCGGCGAAGAGGATGCTACCATACATCAATCATCCAGGCATATAGCCCCATGAACATGAACATACATAAATGTAATGCTGTAACAAGATTTCTTAAAACATAAAACATACTATGATGCACTAATCATTCATATACATAGCGGAAGAAAAACAACATGCATTGATATACAATTCAGCATTGAACATGTACATCATCATTATTCATCAGCAATAAATACAATTGCAAAATAGATTAGTCAAGAATACTTATCTTAATGAGAACTTGTCCCGCAACCAGCTACGTCACTGCAACGTTCCACCCAACCATAGGCCCGCGTGCTCCTTAATCTCTCAACAACGCTTCCACCCCCGAGTCGGGCATGATTCCCCAAGGAATAAGGAACTAACAGGCTTACACATAACAAAGGATAACAACACCACAAGGGTACACAGTTCAGCCAAGCCAACACATTTGGGTTATACCAGGCGAACCCCAAATCAGCCAAGCCAACAACGTTGGGTTTATCATGCCATCCAAGAGCTAGGAAGGGATAAATGCTAAACTGGTGAGCTCTTTTAAAGAGCTACAGACACCTACACCAGAACTAGCATGGCTTCTAGGACACCCACACACACCCAACATAAGGAAATCAATCCTTTCTCTGCAACGTAGTCCCTCAGACCCTGACCTCCCTTCCAGTGCTATTCAGGGGTTGTGGAGAAGAAAACCAGCTCTCTAATTCTGTTTGTGTGGTTCCCAAACACACCAAGTTTTTCAAGCACATCAGGCCCTCATCACCAATCTAATGCAGTCCAAAGACCAATCACTGCGTGGTTGTAGCAAACCTGCAATTAAAGCTTTAACAAAGGAAAATAAGTCTCTAAATTGTTCTTGGCCCTATCGTGGCCAAAATTATTTCACAGCGATCTACAACAACCCAATCACAAAGGAAGCTCGGCCAAAAAAAGTGGGGAAACAACATCCAACGAACCATAAGAGAGAACCACTGCAATCTATAGCAGATACTACTTTGTAAAAGAAGAACACAATCAACAATACATGGAGGAGACTACAGCCAGCAATCAGTGAGGAAACCATAGCAATATACATTACATGATCCACCCTGAAGGAAGGAACAATGCACAGTCCGATAATACCCAAGGAAAATTGATTCTTTGCGTGAACGGAAGGAAAAACATATCCATAGACCGGTAATCGGTGTGAGAGAAGGAAGAACCAACCCCCAAATAATGGATCGTGGATCCTTTTAACTCAGCCCACATAAGGAAATTGAACTGTCAGTACTGGAGAGAGTGGGATCATGGCGTAGTGGTTTTCCTTTCCAGCATGAGGATCATCCTGGTGGAGTGTGTGTGTGGGAAAGGCATGGCAGTCTTACCCCACTCCACTAATAGCATTAACTTCCCTAACCAATAGCAGAACATTAAAATGGTGGTTGAATGAGATAAGGGAAGGCAAGCAGTCAAACAGGGTGGTGACACGTGGATTTTCCCCCATAGGTTCAAGGTTTAACATTCCCACCCTTAACCTTAGGAAATCATGCCCTTTCTCAATTTGGTTGCAGTGAACATAGCTGGTTGGGTTCATTTAATTAAAATGCACATTTACATGATGCCACAATTTAATACGTGTCGTATGTCCCGATATACCATCAGTGAAAATTCCAATCCGAACATAACATAACCAAATTGATGGTGGGCCTTGGCCTTTAGCTCCGCACCATAATTATTTACAATGTGTGTGTGTGTGTGTGTATCATGTATATTAATGCATGAGGGTCAAAACTAGGGTGTTACACTTCATTAAAAATACCTTGTTGGAAGCCGAGGGTTTTTTGTAGAGCTTACTCAATGCACTCATCACACCCTCTGTTGTTTTTTATTTCAAAATATTGAAGGCCATCGATGAATCCAGGCATAGCTCTATTGTTCCTAGTGCCTTTCTGTCAAGAACCTCCCATTCTTCATCCTTCATAGCCACCGGCTCTTTTTCTTTTCTACCCAATGGCAGGTACAGATCCTTCTAGTACAGATATTCCTCCATTTGCATCTTCCATAACTGATAGTTTTGGTCGTTAAATTTCTCAACCCTAAACTTTCCTTCTTCCACCATTGCTCCCACTTGAACCAGGAACCCTTCTTTCCTGCGAGTTTACCAACCAAATAGACCTTTTGTCTCTGATACCAATTATTAGAAAATAGGACCGTAGAGCAATAACAGATATACAGTTAAATTAATAAACAAGATGCAAAACACATTAAAACATTGCAGAGAGACATAGATATAATGTGGTTCACCCAAACGATGGGCTATGCCCACAAATAAATTGCCAGTCCTTTTATTACAGTCCAGAAAGATGAAGGGATACACCCTGCAGAAAAACTGTTGCACTTCCTCTTCACGCTCTCACAGTCTCTCTTCCAATACAATACAATACCATACACATTCATGTTACAATGCTTTCTTTTATAGGGGAAATACCATGGGAAAATACTACGGTTAATCCAATACCACGGGTCCGCAAAACTGTTGGCCAACACACATCCCAAAAAAAAATTCTCAGGGGCTCCGCCCCCGAACCGCAAGGTAGGGGGAATGAGTGTACAGTACACCTGGGTTACAATCACAATTGAATAATATCTCTGGATATGGAATATTAGGCTCCACAACCAACACTAAAGACTGCAAAAGCCGAAATTCCCTTGTAGGATTTGCAAGGGTGATCACCTTCTCAAATATTGTCATGGTCTGGCCCTGGTTTTAGAAGTGTGATCTAAGGTTTCTTGGAAACCGATGTCATCAATATATCATCATCATATTGATGATCCCCCCTCAACCATTGAATCTTTGGTTAAGAGTCGAAAGGGTAAAGTTAGAAATCCTTGTTTTTTTTCTGTAAGTACATACACTTTACTTACCTTTTTCCTCACATGGATGAAGCTTCTAAGTTGTTGGAATATATTATTGTTCCTCAACAATGACTTCCAACAAGTTATCCTAATTTGTCTCTTGAACCCCCACTGGTTGACTAAGTGGTCGATTTGGTTTCATCCGTGGTTGATCCCACTCTTCCTTCCAAGAGTGAATTCTAATTGGTAAAATTAGATTCATCTGTGGTTGATTCCACTCTTCCTTCGGAGAGTGAAGTTAAAGTGGTTGATTTGATGTCATCTCCACCTAATCCCACTCTTTCATTTGAGAGAGTTAATACTAAAGTAGTCGCTTTGACAAAATCTTCGTCTTATTCTTCCCTCCCAATAGAGAATGAACTAAATCCTGGTGAAGTTTTCATGCTCCATTCTTATTGTTCTCGATAGGAGGAAATTTTATCTCTTTCGATAGAACCCTCTCCAAGTAGTGAGGTTATTTCCTTTGACTGGAGTAACCTAACAAAATATCGTCTTCATTAGAGTGTTCCTTTCCAGATAGTCATGCAAGTTACCGCTAGGTGGATGCTTCGCACTATTGTTAACGAAGGGGCTTCTGTCAGCATTCTACCCTAAACTGCTTGGAAATATTTAGGTTCTCCTCGGCTTGTTCCAGCCATCAATCAGATACTGGATTTTAATCAAAGGTCTACTGCACCTTTAGGGATCCTTCCTCATTTACCTATTACATTAGGAGGGAAAAATGTCTGTACTGATGTTATGGTGGTCCAAGGTCCTTTATATTTCAATATGCTCCTTGGATGCGATTATGTTTACACCATGAAGGTTGTAGTGTCTAATATATTTAGAGTGATGCATTTTCCCCATGATGGGAAGATTGTGACCATTGATCAACTTTCCTTTGTTACACCTGACTATCACATTGTTCCTAGTAATCAGACTTCCCTGAATGTTTTGCATGTTTCTGTGTTTCCTTCCCCTTCTTATAGTTAGCTTATTCCCATCATAGGAAAAATGGGGGGCATGGCTCTAGCCTCTGGACACCATACCGGAGTTGAGTTGCTAGATTCTTATGTAAGGGGGAAACCTACCAACCTATGGCTCTCATGTTGGGTAAGAGAAAGTCTGTGAGAAAAGTTTGCTTCTAGTTTCAAGCTCATTAAAAAATAAAACCTTTCCTCAAGCATAGTTTACCTTTTGGTTTCAATCTTGCATAAAAATGAAATCATTCCAGAGCATAGTTTTATTCCCTTTCCAGCTCATTAAAAAATGAAATAGGACATATTAAGCATAGTTATTTTTTGTTTCAATATTTTGTAAAAATGAAAGAGGTCACCTTGAGCAGTGTTTATTCTTGGTTTCAAGCTCGTTAAAAAATAAAACTAACCTTGAGCAAAGTTCCCTTCTCGTGTCAAGCTCGTTAAAAAATGAAATGGATTCTTGCATTCTGTCAAGACTCAACTTTTGAACCTTCATTTCATCTTCTTGTAAAGAAGTTGAAATGAATCTTGGGGGCATGTACCCTACCTTTTTATGTTGGAATTAGCTACTTGACAGTTATACTGGGGGCAAGTACCAGCCACTGGACATCATTTTGGGAAATCACCCATCAATGGGAGCCATTTTGAGCATACTTTCTTTTAGTTTCGAGCTCTCTAAACCATGAAATGATACTTTGAGCATAGTTCCTGTTCTTTGTCAATATCGTTAAAAAAATGAAGCAGATACCCTGAGTATTCTTTCAATCAATATTTGAGCTCGTTAAAAATAGTAAGATCGTGTTGAGCTTACTTTTCATTTTTAGTGCTTTGGTTAAACTAGGAAAAGTGGTTTGAGCTTACTTTGTCGCTTTTTCATGCTTTGGATTCAAACATGAAAAAGGTTTCAAGTGCCTTTTATACCTTCGGTGTGCTCGTTAAAAACTCAGTGAAGAGGTATCGAGTATAATTTTACTGTTTTTCAAACTCATTAAAATTGGATTATGAAAAAAGAACCCTAATAGAGTCTTCTTTAAGCTCTTTTTGGACTCTTAAAATGTGAAAAGGTTTTCGAGTGAACTTTTCTTCTTCATGCTCGTAAAAGGACCTAAAGAGTTGTCTTCCTGGTGATAGTTTGCCCTTTTTTAGACTAGGGGGCACTATTTATTGAAAAGGTACACTACAGCCAATCATGACTGGAAGAGTTCTATTGGGCATTATTTTATACTTTTTTGGGCCCTAGGGACTAAATCATACCAAAAAGGAATTTGTGGATTCTTCTTTTGTTTTCGTTCAAACTCTCTAAACATGAATGATACTGAGTTAACTTTCAATGGACTTATTAAATTAAACACTGAGAGACCCTATTTTGGGGAATGAACCCCTCCCTTTTCAGGTTTGTGAAACATATGAGAATGTAATTATCTCAGGATGAGATACAATGAGTGTTTGTTACCCTCTTTGAACTCATAAAAACAAAAAGAGACACTCATCAATCATGATAGTGTAATTAAGGGAAAGGGAAAACATTTCACAATAATGGCATTTGTTAGTCACCTTTGAACATGGCACTTGTCTGCATTTCATTTAGTGAATTGGGTATTCAGCTTATTTCCAAGTCGATCCACTTTCATTAGTCATGTCACTCCTTTGAGTCTTTCAAAGAATGTATAGTCCATTTTCACATTGTGTCTTGCCTCATCAAGTCAATGTTTCCAAGTCTTTGGTCGTGCCACCATATGTTCAAAATGGAATTTGTCTTAACAATTTACACCTACAGTCAAAAAAAAAAATTTGTCTCAATTAATTGAACTTTGTTCCTAGTTTTGTGTCATCGATGTGGGATTCATCATGGCCCTCCTTCAACGAGACTATTCCTGTCAACTTCAGATCATTATCCAGGAATTTGTCTTAGAAATAAATTAGTACCTTGAGTTTCGTATGCATTAATGATATATTCCCTCACTCTTGACATAGGTTCACATCATTGACCTTTGATCTAAAGATTCAATTGAGTGTTCGACATCAAATCATCTATTCACACTCAGGAGATTGTACTAGGGTACCTTGGGAATCATTGACATTAATGGTGATCTCAATCGCAATTGTTAATGGTTCTCACCATTGACCAATAATCAAGTGGTTTCTACCATGTTCGACATCAATACATTGTAATCACATGGATATATTCATACTTTGTGGAAGACGAGACGAATACCCTGGGTACTTGTTAAGATCTCATTGCTTTCCCTAGGTTGCGATGGAGTATATTGTATGAGTGCTAGCATGGATCCACATGTGTATGTTCGTGGTTGTGCTTGTATTTGCATCTGTATGACATAGATATACATTGTATGTTTGGTAGCTATGTCCAAATTTGAGTCTTCTTCGCATGGATCTACACTGTATTTTAGTAGCCATGATTTTTTTTGTATCTCACATTGATCTACGTTGTATTGGTCAGAAGCCATGTTGTGATTCATTTGAGACATGTATCAAAATGTAAAAGGTGCAGCATAAAGTTTGTGATGTTTCAGAAGTTCCAACCATTGGACCTTTTCCTTAGGACTACACCTTCTTCTATCAAATTATTATTCCTATCGTTTTTCTCTAGCCATCATATTTTGGGGGGGATTTTGTTACACCTAAATCTCGTCACCATCATGTTATGAGATAGGTATTCCCTTGTCAACTCCAATCCCTCCGAGTTTGTCCTAGAGAAATGAGAGGAAGAAATTATTCCCTTGCAATTTTCCTTATTTTGAGCCAGTAACGCTCCTTCTCCATTGATGAAAAGCATTACCTAAGTCGGAAACGCTCCTTTTACACAAAAAAAGAGTGGTGCTACCGCTCTTTTCATTCATTGAAAGGGAGTTACCTCCTCGACACCCTATGTTTGGTTCATTAAAGGTGTGGTGCTTGATTTTTTAAGAAAAAAAAGGAAGATTCGAGAGGATTCTCATAGATTTCCTTCGTGGAGCCTAATCCCTATGGTTTAGGACCTCTTGGAGCTCGACATCCTCCCTTTTTGGATCTTATATCCACCTCACCCATGAGATCCTCAACCATTCCTATCCTCCCATGCCTTTAAATACTGGCTCATCCCCCATGGGACAAAGGAGGAATAATTGTGTTACATACCTACATTCTACCAAAATGATTCTTGAGTCTTTAGAGGCAAGGTGAAGCTAGAGACAAAAGGGCTAATGGATGAGACTCTAAACACCAAGGCACCAAGGTTGTAGTATTTCCAATTATTGTTAATAAATAATGTTTTCTCATTCCCACATATGTTATATCACTCCTTGGTCACAAGCATACATCCAATTTTTATATCTTGTATGTTATCACTTTCTATTGTTTTCTTCTATCTTTGCAGGTAAACAAAGGAAAAAGTTTCAATGATAGTGAAGACATCTATTAATAGAAGAAGCATGGAAGTATATTCAAATGTTTAAATATATCTAGGGAGAGTCTGACATTTGGGTTCATAATTTGTTCTATATATGAAGCATTCATACTAGGGAAACAACTCTTGTCAACAAGAGGTGTGTATTTCCAGCTAACACTTTCCTTGCACACATCCCCTGCAAACGCCTTCATGTTTTGTCTAGATTTCTCGAATTCGTTAAACCACTTTACTTGCAATAGGTAGTGCTCTATAATGCACATGTGAAATACTTATGTGACATACATTCACTTGGTTCTATGGGTTCATGAACCAATGCTTGTTTAGGTTCTCCCTTCAACTTATACAAGCCTCCCTATTTATCTCATATCATTGTTGCATCATCTATTGTCTTTAATTTTGGACACATTAGGACTTGGAAATCAATGAATGCAACTCATATTCCCTTTTCATCTATTGAAGATATGGAGAGAGTATTCTTCTTCAATCCTAGAACATATAGCACATCTTTCATCTTCAAATTTTTCCCGGAGTCTAGCTTGTAGGCAACTTCTCCTCTTCCTTTTATGGGGTATTGATAATCATCCCCAAGTTTCACCTTGTGAGGTGACTCATGCTCATATATCCTTGTGAATGATTCTTTGTATCCTTTCATATGTTTGGATTCCCCACTATCTACAAGCCAATCATTTCTTCCATGTGATATAGTTCTCGTGAGTGTTGAGACTAGGACATATTCTTCAACACTTGAAGAATCAAATTTTTATTTGAATCTCTTTATTGTTGATTCATTGTCTTCAATGGTGTGAGAATGATGTATTTTCCTATTTAACTTCTTGTTGAAGCATCCTTTGTTTCTGGTACAACCTATGGAGTAATGTCCCTTCTCATCACTAGTGTAGCATCGAATGTTGGAAGGATCTCTTCTAAATTTGTTTTGTCTTTTGTGATGATGGTCCTCCCTTTTGTTGTGATGGTGATCCTTCTTGTTTCTTTGATATATTCTGGTGTGAACTGTGAGAGGTTGATATTAAATTGCTCCCATGTTCTCTTCTCTTGTTATGAGCCAATATTCTTCTTGTGTGCATTCTTCCCAGAGTCTGGTGAAACTAATCAACTTCCTTTTTACAAATATTCCTTGAATGAATGAATCCCATGATCTAGGGAGACCATTCAAGGTGGTCATAACAACCTCTCATTCTTATACATTCTCTTCGAATACTTCAATTTATTCCTTGATTTGATCAACCCTTGTGAATTAGGATTGCATGGTCTCTGAGTTTTGTATCTTCACATTCTTCAGTTGGTTCCTCAATGTCATCTTCTAGTTGGTGTTCTTTCCTTCAAACAACTTTGTCAAAGCGTCAAACACTTCCTTAGGTGTCTTCAAGGATGACACATGGGGGATGATATTATCCTTAATAGAATCGACATTGAATCTCTTTTCCTTGACCAATTTCTTCTTATGGATAGGCTTATCCTCATCTCCCTCTAGTTATGAAACTTTCTTACTAATATACTAATCCAAATCATTTTATTCAAGGATCAGGGAGATCATGTACTTCCATGCTTGAAAGTTGTTACCTCCCCCAAACATATCCTTAAGCTAGGTATGATGAGTCATATTGAATTAAAAACCTCAAATGGAAATAGAATTGATTTATATCTTACCAATTTGAGGTGTCTGACCTGGTTCCAAAGCTGGTTGACCTACAGTCTATTAGAGAAACCCTAATTTTTGAAATTTGGGCTTTTGGAATTCTATATAGATAGAAAGATGTGCCTCTTTGAGGTGAGTTTCTGAGTAACATCATCTTTTAAAAACTGTGGTGGGAATCCTTAGAAACTTGATGCCCTAGTTTCTTGTCATAGTGTCATGTAGTGTCTGATGAGAAATGGAAGACGAGCAGACAAAACATTAAACATCAAACTTTTTCTATGAAGGAGATTTTGCTTAGATCTACTTACATTGCATATAAATGCCAATTTTATAGTAGTGGGGTTCAATCGCCTTTCACAAGGCTTATAGAACTTCTAGAGCGCTCCAGCTACTTCTAGATTTCCAGCTATTCCACTACCTACCACAATTACGTTACCTAATACACTTAATGATTTTATTTTGGTTGTTGGAATTACCTTCCAACACTCCCCCTTAATTACAACAATAATTATACAAAAAGTTACAAAAACTTGTAGGTTATTTTACTTATTGTTCTGTTGTTCTAGTCTTCTTCTCTGGGATTTGTTGCTTTCAAGCAAACAATAGATCTAGTCCAATCAACTAATCCCCTAATACTTGAATATTTTATATATCCAAATTGATTTCTGTCTATGATATATTTCACACAGTGCTAGTGCACTAGAACTATGCCTCCAAAATAGGGCTTACAACAACTTAGGGGAAAACATGCCTGTGACTAAGGATTTGGACCAAAAACATTGAGGCGTTGGGTACAACCAAACATACACCTCAAATAGATTACATGCCCATAAACAGATTGATATGCAGATATAATAAAGCAAAGTTTTTTCAAAAAAAATGAACATTTAACTTCTCCATTGCAGCTTCAGTTGGCTGTACACTTGCATATGCATGCATAATTAGCTACTCTACCCTTGGGATTTCGAAGCTTCCTCTTTCACAGTGGGAAATTGGGAAACTGTTTATGCATCAATCTTCAATGATTTATCTTCTTTTTGAAAATGCCACAAGAAAGTTCTTGCACATTCTTCCAAGCTAGACAATGGCTAGCAACAAACAATATAGAGGACAATGATCTATTATTTCACACTTACACGGTGAAAATCATTATCAAAATTATATAACGTAAAAATCATAAGCATGAAGTTTAAAACCTTGGCTCATTTCAATTTACAAGCCAGGGGTTTATCCTCCCATTTCTTACACATGGAACTTTAGTTCAGGCATGACCAACACCAATAGGATTTAATAAGTGAGACTATTACATTGGGCTACAACCCTCACCTTTCACTATTTGTGGGTTCTTATCTTACACAGAAAGTTAAATTTCCACCTAGGTGATTTCTTCACAACTCCTTCTCTCCATACAATCTATCCTCCTACTCGAGGATGGCTATGAATTCTTTCATAGAACCTTAGACAAACATTTTACTCTAAAGGAGGCTCTGCCTTATGCACCACTCAACTCCTTCTTGTCGATTTTTCTCACAAATATGGAAGCTACTGTATGAGATGCAGGTTCGGCAATGATGTTCCTCCCTTAGAAGTTGGATTTGTTAATCTCAACCACTTGTCGAGTAAATTAGTTTTGATTGATGTCAAAATAGTTATCAAAATTCAAAGGGTGGCAGACTGAAGGTTACAGGTATCCATGATAACATAGGAATAACCATGTTACAGGTTGCAGGGTGAATGACAAACGAATAACCCTATATCAAGTTGAATGACTGAGATCGATCATCAATGTTGTTGCTGAATGAACTAGTGCAGAGGTTAAACACATACGAAGTGATAAATTTCTGCGAAGGATTAAGATTGGATGATAGAGGTTAGTCCCTCCCTAGATCCAACGGCTGAGTATCAGTTCCGCAAAATATAGGTAGAACAATCAAGATCAGACAGATTATATTAGTGTCACACTAGATCCGACGATTAAAGATTAATTCCAACAGTTAGGTGGAAAATCCAAAGTTCCATAAAATATCAAGATTAGACAGCTGAGATTAGTTCCACTAAAAGAGATCATCGATGTGGAAGAAAAAAAGTGGAAAGGGAATTATGGAAGTAAAGTTTAAACATTTTATGAAACTGCAATCCGAAAGATCAAAGTTTGGGTGTTGGCCAGTTTCCTAACTCGCATGATCCAAGTTCTACGCATCCCTTCAACCCAAAAAACACCCAAGACACCAACCCGATAGAGCAAGCTCCATCGGCAACGCCTGCGAATCAGGTGCAATCTCACTCGAGATCTCTCTTCGATGGGTAACCATTGGAACCATGTTTCCGTGATTTTCAACGGGTTATCAACGAAGGCAACATGATGGTTGGCTAGAAGAGTCACTTGTGCACGACCAAGGACAAATATATGTCATCGTGTGAAACTTGTCCTTTCTTTCCACCTTGCAACTGATGCAAACTGTGCGATGCAGCTAACTCATACCAACAGACCATTTTCTACTTAAGTCGTGACTCAATATAGAAGCGCATAGGCCGATATAAACATGTATATTTCAATGACACCTTCCCAACATTTGTCTACTAATTATAGGATAATATCATACATTTAAGTGACATTTCAACATTATAAAGAAAACAAATAACAACCATTCACATAAACATTCACCACATCAATCATCCATTAAAACACAATAGATAACGTGGAAACCCATATAGGAAAAACCACCAAGGTGCTCTTCATCTGGCATGAGAAAAGGATATAGCACCTTACAGTCTGTGAGATGCAGACTGATCTTAATATATGTCTCTATGAGTCAGACTTATGGTTCTCATGCTCTCTAGTTTTCTCTTTTACCCTACCTCTACTCCTACCAGTCTTCACACATAATAGCTAGATCCACGGATCAACAGCCCCCTATCGCTACCAGACTCATCCTGAGTCTTCCTTTCCTGTGATCTCTATAATATTACATAAAACTTGGCATCCTTCACCATGGATCACCAATGAACATACGAACAATCACTAGAAAACTGACCTAGACATAGTTATGACCAACTAAACGCAGTCACAACCAACCAACCTTTTTTCCCTTGAATTCCTCTGATTTATACTATTTTATATGGCCACACAAGGACGACTGCATATAGCTAGTCTGTTAACTATCACCATCAGCTACCCCTCAGGCTACAGTTGTGGTGATTACGACTTGACACGAGGAACTATCGACCTGACTTACAATTATCTCCTCATACATGTGTAGTTACAGGCTTGCACTGCCTTAAACGACCATGATCTAGATTCTGCACCTCTTGCTTTCTTGCAGTTATCACTTGCGTGCTCCTATGCTTTCCATTCCTTTGTCCTGCACCTCTCCATTCTATCTGCGCTGGTCCTTTGCTTTCTTTGTGGTCTTCCTTTGTTTCTATCATGCACATGGCACACCTTCTTTGCTTGCGTGCAAGGTTTTTCCTTGTGCCCCTTTCCCAGGCCAACAGGCCCCCAACACTCAGATGTGGCTCGTCCCGAGCCACGAATCAAGGGACATATGAGGAGGCACGATCTGTGTGGCAGCCTTTGCAAATTTTTTTTTTTTGATGCACACCTTCTCCTGCCTCCTGGCTTGTGCACCTTGTTCCTTATGGTTTTTTTTTTGGAAATGTTTCCTGCACCACGACTTCTTTCCATACTTAGAATATTTGCTAGGTTACAACACCGATACAATTTCTTCCTTAGCATCATCAGAAGACTCTTAATGGGGAGTTCAAATTATGAATTCCTTTGGGAAGAAAAAGTAAGCTATGTGATTCTTATTGATACCAACATCCCAATGAACAATAATGTTGTCTTTTCTCTGGGACTATTTCATCATCTTATCATAGTGCGCCTCCAATTTCACCAGGGGTTGCTAGTGTCCCATTCCGACACAACAATCCAATTCTTATTATCATTCTCAGGCTCCTGTGTTTTTTCACGTGCTTACTGTAGCTTGTTCTCTTGTTGTTCTTCCCCAATTTCATCTTTTCTTCATATTGCTCTTCACCACCCTATTTTCCATAGATATGGACTTTTAAGAGTTCTCCATATTGAAAACTAGAAAATCCCCGCAAGCAAGGGTGGTACAGGTGAATGATTCACCAAACTTTGATGAATTTCACCTCAGCAGCATGGTTTATAAGCCGTATCTTGGTGATGTGGCCCTTCCCCGATCCCTCGACACATGGAGACCCCGCTTGGACTTCTAGAAATTGAGCCTAATCGTTAACCCTCCAGACTTTGTCCAATGTGGTAATGACTCTGGTTCTTCCCCCGCAGAGTTCGTTGAATGGGGAAAGAACTATGTGTTAGCTCTCTAGGAAACTCGTCTAGGTTGCAACTTGAGGATGCCTAGTAACTTCAATATTTTTAATTGTTTTCTCAATCGATCAAGTCAGATGACCTAAAATACCTCACAAACTCAAGACATGCACAATACTCAATCAAATAGACAAGGATTCTAACTATTAATGTTCAGAGGGTTTGTAGTAAAGATGAATAAATGAAGAACTCACTATGCTGGAAGATTCATGATGATGATGATGATGATGATGATGATGATGGTTAACATCCCCTGATACCAACCTTTGGTCTATCGGACCTAAATAAGAGAATTAATTATTTTGCTTTAAATTTATATTTCTATGCTCAAAGAGCTTGGAAAGAAGCATCCCGAGCTTACTATAATTTTGACAGGCTAAAAGGCTAGGAAAGTCGGTATTGCAACAAAGATTATGAAACTGGGATCTAATGTGGGTGTATCCAGGGCACTCTAAGAGGATGTGATTTTCATCTTCAATGTTTTTACTCTCACAAAGGTGGCAAATCCTTTCTACCCATGGTGTTTTAGGGATTTTCCAACGACCAGTTTCACTATGGAGCTCATGCGAGTTCGTTCTTATCTTAGCTATGTTAATTTTTTTCTTAGTATTGATCAAAACAAAGAGATACTTTTGATCTTCTAGAGTAGGGTTGATGACCTCCTTATAATATCTTAATTTTTTGTTAGCCTCGAGATCTTTCTCACACCACAATTTTTCTTTAAACTTAGAAGAAATAATATTTTTAATAATATTAATATTCTGCAAAGAAACATTTTCATCGATCTCCCAGTGATTTAACCAAGACTTGGTATATTTATACCACCCACGCTTTAGCCTTAAGTGGTTTTGGCTGGAGTTTAAAGCTATCTTAGGGAGTCTATGGTCTCCCATGTTATTGATTTTGTTCTTGTATAACAGGAGTCTAGTCATAGCTAGGCTCTCAATGGGGGAAAGACCCACATCTATAAGGAGAATAGGATAGGGTGTATTGTTTTTTATTTTGAGGTTATAAGTTATAAAACGCTTCTGGATTTTCTCGATCTTTCTCCAGGATTCTCTGGATATGCTGCAACCCCAAACCTCACACCCATACAAGATGACAGGAGTGACTAGAGTTTCAAAAAGGAGCTTCTTTTTATCCCATATCATGAGGTTTGTAGATTTACATTTATTTTCAAGACCAAAGTAAGCTTTCCACCCTCTGTTAATCCTTTTCTTAATGCTATAGTTCCATTTGAGCTTGTGATGAATATCAATTTCTAGGTACTTGTAATGGCTAATCATAACAAGGAAAGATACTTGAAATTCAACTCATCAACACAGAGATAGGATGACAGCTATCTGGTATTAGACAAAAAGAATAAACTTGAAATAAACATCCAAGCACAAGTACAGAATAGAAAAGAGATGGAACCTGAACATATAATGGAAAAAGAGCTTAAATTAAATGATGAAGAACATGAGAATCTTGAATATAATAAGTGTCTAAAATGTCTCTAAAGTTGAACCCTTGCTTCAACCTTAGTCACAGGCTTTATAGCCTTTACAAAATTTATTTCAAATCCTGAAAAATGGAATCGAATTTACTAAAAATAGATAAACATAACTATTTTGCAAAAATTAGGTCAAAAACCCTAACTTAAGTGCTAATATACCTAACTCCAACACTTTCTTACTCCTCGAACTATTTAATAACCGCAGTGAACACTGAATTAGAACTCGAACTTGTTATCTAGCAGACAAGTCACACTTTGTCAGAGTAGGTAGGGTTTGTGACCTTACTTCACCTCACTGGCACCTTCAAAACTAGAATAGACCCAAGATACTGGTACCTTTAATTAATTCTCAACCTTATAAATCATCCATGAGGTGTTTGGATCAACCAAATTTGTTTATGTGTGGAACTATGCCTTTCTGCACGGTTCTGCGCTTTTGGTGGCTAAGAAAACAAAATTTTGGGTCTGTAAGCTGCTAAAAGCTATGTTTTCAGTGGCTAATGAATAGTTGTTGTGTTCGCCTAAGCCATCGAAAACTCTGTTTCTTCAAAATTTAATCAAAATTTTAATCACCCTTTGTCCTGAGGATTTACAGCTTCAATTCTGACCTTCCGGTATTTCTGCAACCTGCATAGGGTTTGGAATAGCAACAACATCACAGGCTGCCTTCA
>LPNX010511422.1:1200585-1290539 GCA_001517045.1 Pseudotsuga menziesii | reverse complement strand
AAACTTTGATTTTTATGAAAAAAAGAGTACAAGGAATTCCAACTTTATTAAACACACAAAAATATTTCATGATGTGCCCTGAAATCTTCATCACTATGCAAAAATAAATTTTATGAGTCTCACCTATTGAAGACTAATTTATTTAGGAGATAACATCTAGCTCCTACTCGGGGATGGGAACCTTCTTGTGAGGTCCCAAGAACCCCATACCAAATGCCTTTCCTGAAAAAGAAAAAAAATTAAACCTATCTTCTACTGTTCCATTGGGCATGGAGTTATTTTGCAAAAACAAAAAAAAAATGTTTTACAATAATAAGGCTTTGAGGCCTTAGATGAAATATAGCTTCAAATTTCTCCCATTGATTGGGCCAGCAAACACCTCCTTTCCTTCCATATTTTGAAGTTTGAAAGTGTTGTTCCATTGCACCTGAGCTATCACAAAAGGGCCTATCCACAGGGAATCAAATTTACCATGCTTTCCCTTGTCCTGCTTGACAGCATCCGATTTTAGAACCCAGTCTCCAACCTAAAAATTGTCCACCTTTTCCTTCTTGTCAAAAATACTTTTAATCTTCTTTTGGTGAGCTTATGACTTCGCCACCAACTATTCCTTGACTTGTTGTAGCTCAACCAAATCAAGCATCCTTCTTACCATGTCATTTGGTTCATCATGTTCCTCCTGAAAGAACTTGGCTACTGGTAGAATCAGCTGAATGGGAAAAATGGCCTCAGTGCCATATACCAACTTAAAAGGAGAAGTCCCTATGGATTTTTTGTTGGTCACCCTATCATCCCATAGAGAAAACTTTAGCTTAGAATCCCAGCTCTTCTGATTATTCTCCAATAGTTTTCTGATGATTCTAACTAGGCTCTTATTGGATGACTCATGAAGGCCATTGCCTTGAGGGTAATAGGAATTAGAATGCACCAATTGAATTCCCATTGACTCACACATGTTAACCAATTCCCCAACTTTAAAATATGATGCATTATCACTCACTAGCCTTACTGGGAAGCCAAATATAATAAATATGTTATCATATAAAAAATTCATGATGACCTATTGAGTGGCATTCCTTGTGGGGACTACCTCTATCCACTTGGTGAAATAATCCGTGGCTATTAGGATCCACTTGTGCCGACCACTTATTGAAGGATTAATCTCACTTGTGAAATCAAGACCCCACTACTAGAAAGGTGTTCGAGTACACAGGGTACTCCCAAAAGACTAAACACCTTGAGAAACCACTTCACACAAATATATCACAGATCAACACATCAATGTTTGTCATGTGGTTAAAAATCTAGAGAGGGAAATAGTCCATGGCCCCAGCCAAATAGCTACTTGGAGCAATTTATTATGCAAAAGAAATAAAGTTACATGAGCTTCTCATAATCAATCAACTAACCAAGGACCCTCCATGCTCTTTAAATAGAGATCATGGACCAATCGGGTGTTAAGCCATGGATCAATGGTGGGTATGATCTAAGAGAAGTTGAACCGTCAGATCACTTTATGTCTAGAGCATATCGTGACCATCAGATTAGAATATTTACAAATGCATACTAATGCATACTAAAGAAGCACACTTTACCTAACGGATATATTACACAAGTTGATCTTAACTAACTCCTAAGTGTCTAAATATCCTAACATCCCCCCTTAAGAACAACTTGGGATAGGATTGAAGGATTTACAAAAGTGACACTATTAGGATAAGGAAGGAGGCATCTATCCTATCCCCCCTTAAGGACACATTCTTGAACTCCTAACATAGACAGAAGTTTAGAAAACTTCGCTTCTGTAACAGACTTGGTGAAGATGTCTACAACTTGATCATCTGTAGGGAAATAGAGCACTTCAATAACACAATCATGAACAATATTTTTGATGAAGTGCATGTGTAGCTAAATGTTTTTGTTGCGCTGATGTAGAACTGGATCTTTGGAAAGCTTGATGGCACTTTAATTGTCACACCAAAGTGGAGTAGGCTGCTGCTGCTCGAATCCAAACTCTGAAAGGATCTGTCAAAGCCATAAAGCTTCCTAATTGGCATTAAATGCGGCTTGATATTCTACTTCTGCTAAAGAAAGAGCAAGAGCTTGTTGTCTCTTACAATCCCAAGTGATAGGTCCAGATCCCAGACTGAAAACATAACCTACAGTATACTTTCGATCATCAGGATCACCGACCCAATCTGAATCAGTGAAACCAACCAACAAAGGTTTCCCCCTTGTACTGTAATGAATCCCAAACTGAATTGTACCTCGAATATATTAAATTATTCATTTTGTTGCTTTCCAGTGACTTTCATGATTTTGCATATAATGGGCAACACGACCAACGACAAAGGAAAGGTCAGGGTGAGAATGATTCAAGTATAAAAGACTACCAACAAGCTGACGATACAAGGTGGCATCTACTTCAGGGGAAGTACAAGTCACAGAAAGTTTGACTCCAGACTGGAAGGGAGAAAGGGATGGTTTACAATATTCCATGTGCAAGCGATGAATAAGGTCACAAGCATACTTAGACTAGGAAAGAAAGATTCCTTTTTTGGTTTGCAAGACTTGGAGACCAAGAAAATAATGCAAATGTCCTAATTCTGAAATTTCAAAATTTTGCTTAAGACTGGATTTCACATGGGTTATAAGTTTAGGGTCACTACCAGTAAGGATAAGATCATCAACATAAAGAACAAGTATGATGAGATGGTTTCCTACTTTCTTGGTATAGACATTGGGGTTAGAATGGCATCTAGAAAAACCAATGTCAAGGAGAAAGCTATCCATTTTGGCATACCAATCTCTAGGAGCTTGCTTAAGGCCATATAAGGATTTATTAAGGAGACAGACAAGGCTAGAGTTATCCTGAACATATCCAGGAGGTTGTTCCATATAAATTTCCTCCTATAAATCACCATGTAAAAGGGTAGACTTGACATCCATTTTATGGACTTTCTAGTTATGTAAGGCTGCAAGGGAAAGAACAAGGTGGATGGAATTCATTTTTGCGATAGGAGCAAAGGTTTCATTGTAGTCAATCCCTTCAACTTGGGAAAAACATTTGGCAACTAACCTTGCCTTATGTCTTTCAACACTTCCATCTGATGCATACTTAGTTCTGTAGACCCATTTACATCTGACAAGTTTTCTTCCTTTTCGAAGAGGATCAAGATTCCAAGTATTGGTCACCATTAAGGAACGATATTATTCATTCATAGCTGCATCCCAATCTAGATTTCCTAAAGCTTTTGCAAAATCTTCTAGATCATGATTCTCGAAAAATTGAGCGAAAAGAGAAGATGCTCACTGAAACTGAGAATGTGTTCAACGTTGATCTCTAGGATCACCAACAATATCACCAGTTGCTTCAAACGTTGAACGGACCCATCGAGGAAGTATTGGTGCTAGTGCAATTGGAGGAACATGAGCAAACGGAGGTGGATTTTCGTCCTCATTGCCATCATTAGAAACTGGATTTGGAAACCTGTCAAGGAATTTGGAAGAAGAAGAAGAAGTCACAATCATCGAATCAGGATCGCAGGCCAAAGATGGCACACCCGCCAATTAAGGCTTGCAGGGCAAGACATTTTCATCAAATTTAACATCTCTTCTAATGATTATATCATGAGAATGTGGCTGAAGAAGTCTATAACCTTTTACATCTTCTGAATATCCAACAAATATGCACTTTTCACTTTTAGGTTGCAATGCTTTCCATTTTTCATCCGGAATGTGAGCCCATGCTACACAACCAAACACACGAAAGTGACTTACATCTGGTTTAATTTTACTCCATGCTTCTTCCAGTGTTATACCTTGTAAAACTTTAGTGGGTGTGCGATTAACTCTGTAATTTGCACAATTTATGGGCTCAGCCCAATATTGAAGACTTAGTCCCTTAGATTGGATCATACAATTAGCCATTTCTTTTAAAGTGCGGTTCTTCTATTCAGATACACCATTTTGTTGTGGTGTATATGGAATAGTGTGTTGTTGTTGGATTCCTTGTTTAGTGCAGAAAGTAGTGAACTTGTTGTTAACATATTCTCCTCCATTGTCAGATCTTAATTTAATAATTTGATGACCAGATTTTTTTTCAACAAGGGCCTTGTAGGCCAAGAACATGTTAAATACTCTGCTCTTAATTTTTAGGAAGTAAACCCAAGTGCGTCTGGAGTAGTCATCAATGAAAGTTAAGAAATATTTGAAACTAGAAAAGGATGTAGATGGAAGAGAGCCACACAAGTCACTATGCACAAGTTCCAAAGGAACCGAGGTGTTCTAAGAGGCACATTTGTCAAAACTATCCAAATGATGTTTTTCAAGTACACAACCAGAACAAACACCATCCTTGTAAGATACCATCGAAAGACCAGTCACCATATTGTCTTTACATAGTTGTTGCAATAAGCGATAATTGAAGTGACCAAATCGCTCATGCCAAAGTTTGCTCAAGTTATCACTATTGCAACAAAAACTGAAGGAAAAGGTGATGAACCGAAGTTCTTAAATTTGTACAACCTGGTAATATCATCAACAGTTCCAATAGTAAGAACATTTTGAGGATTTTTAAAATCCTTGATTACAACTTGGTGAGGTGTAAACGTCACAGTTTTACCTTCACCCAAATGAGTAATTTGATAGACTGATAACAAATTGCAGGAAATTTTTGGAACACATAGTACATCACTAAAATGACCATTTTCTACTGGAACTGTTCCATATCCTATAACACTTAGAGATCTATCATCACCAACAAATATTTGCTTGGTGTTACATTCATGCATAGTAGAAAAGATGGCTTGATACTTAGCCATATGATAATATGCTATAGAATCAATGATCCATTCAATTGAAGTAGAAGAAGAAGATGCAGTATAAGAGTAACCAAAAGCACAAAGTGCATGTCCATGAGAGGTAGATTCTGAAGACGAATCTAGGCTAATGTGGTGCTTCTTCATTGTTGCTTCCAAGGCTGCCATCTTCTTGAAACACTTAGATTCATCATAATTATCTTTCCCACAAAAATTGCAATGACGCTCAGTCTTCTTTCTTTTTGGCTTGGATCCTTTGTCATTTTTTAAAGAAGGAGTTGACTGAGAGGGTTTGGGGCCCTTATTATTTGGCTTATTATTGCGAAAATTTTGTTTCTTGGGAGGCTTGGACTTTTCTTTCTGTTGGGACAATAAGGCTTTCCCAGATGTATCTGCATTCTTAATTATTCCAAGATGAATGAGCTTATCTTACTCTCTAATTAAGGAATCACAAAAGGATTCAAGACTAGGCTCTTGATAGCTAGCTACAGTCAAGGATTCTTTCATGGAGTAGAATGTAGATACAAAAACAGAATATGCAGTTCCAAGTTTGGAAAGAATATGATAAATACATTGTTTGTCTTTTTTCTTAATCTTGCATTCTGCAAATAAAAATATAAGAGTTTTATACTTAGATAAATAGTCTTGAATGCATGAAAAATCATTTGGATTTAAGGAAATCAACTCATTCTCAAGTTGATGACCCCAAATTTCATTGTGTTTACCAAACACAGATTCCAACTTTTCCCAATCTATATCAGGTTCATCAATTTCAGATATGTGGAATCACAAATCAATAGAGATTGGCATCCCAATCAATCCATGAGCTTCATCACATCTATTTTCCCATTTAATTTTCTTATCATCATCAGTGGGTTTTGTTTCTTTCCCTGAGGTTATCCTGAAAATTCCCCTACTTCGCAGAACATCCTCCACGTGATATTTCCATGGGAAATAGTTAGAACTTGTAAGTATAATATCACAAGGGGTGTCCATACTGTAAAATAATGGCTGAAAGAATAGAAACTAAATATCTGTATGCAAAGAGATTGAAAAAATATGTAGTTTTAAAAAAATGGCACTGAAAACTGATTTTGGATGATGAAGTTATGCTTGATCAAAAGAAATGTTGAAGATGTCCCCAATAGTGACGTGACAGATATTAACTTGACCAACTAATAAAAAGAACCCCTCTCTTCCCAAGATCAACCTTTGACAATCACTTTGCAATAAAGTTGCTTTTAAGTGAATCACTTTTGTAGAATAAGTGAGGTTCACTTTTACAATAATGTTACTTTTAAATAGTGCGGCAATAAATTAAAAGACTTTAAGTGACTCACTATTTATTTTATTTTATTTATGTGAGATGCACTTTTACAATAAAGCAACTTGAAAATAGAAATTGCATGCACTAAAAAGTAGCTTAATAAGACTTGAACTCAAGACATATTAAGGAATAAAGCAACTTTGGACCAAGTGAGCTAAGTTTAAAAGGTACGTAAAAGAATGGAAAGCGGAAGGGGGATTTTTATATATATATATTTTTATCTCGTTCTCCGTGCTTCCCTTTTTTTCTTGCAAATCACAAAAAAAATAAAACAAACAAACAAACAAAACAAAATTTCCACACAAAGGAGTTAGATCTTGGTTAGCTCACCCGAAAAGTCTATGTTTTCAAGTTTTCTCGTTGTTTCTGATTTTCCATGATCGCACAAGGTGCACTGCAAAGAGCATACGTAGCCGAGAAGACAAGAAAAAAAAAATTCCCTTACTGTTTATGATTCGCCGCGATCGCGCAAGGTGCACGACAAAGAGCATACCCAGCCAGGGAAGGCAATAGTTGGAGACTAAAATAGTAAAGATCTAATAATAAAACTGATAAAATATGAGAGATTTAAAAAAAAATAAAACAAAACCGTCATTGTAGCATTATACCTTCATATTTGCCGAAATGGGTGTTTCTAGAACAAATGGAAACAGTTTTTGATGAAATGAAAACCATTTCTCAATGGAAACAGTACTCCAAACACAATGGTATAGCTCCCATAGGCCACAAATGCACAAAAAATCTAGAACCAAAAACCCTTTCAAATTTTCGGCAACACCAATTCCAGATCTTGATCAAAACTAAAAGCGACTCTTCATAAAAGCTCTAATACCATGTTCGGGTACACGGGGTACTCCCAAAATATCAAATTCCTTAAGCAACTGCTTCACACAAATAGATCATATATCAACACACCGATGTTTGTCACGTGGTTAAAACCCTCGAGAGGGAAACAGTCCACAGCCCCAGCCAAATAGCTACTTGGAGCAATTTATTATGCAAAAGAAAGAAAGTTACATGAGCTTCTCATAATCGATCAACTAGACATGGAACCTCCATGCTCTTTAAATAGATATCATGGACCAATCGGGTGTTAAGCCAAGGATCAATGGTAGGTATGATCTAAGAGAAGTTGAACCATCGGATCACTTTATGTCTAGAGCATATCTTGACCGTCGGATTAGAATATTTACAAATGCATACTAAAGAAACACACTTTACCTAACAGATATATTACACAAGTTGATCTTAACAAACTCCTAAGTGTCTAAATATCCTAACAAAAGGAACATTCACTACAATAGGTCTAAGGGGAAAAGATCTGAGTTGTTGCTTTCGTACGAATCTTTGGAATTTGTCAGAGGCTTTTACAAATATACACACATTAGAGAAAAGAACAGGCCAATAGTACCCAACCCTCAGAATCTTGTGGGATGTAGTATTTCAGTAATGATTCCCCCCACATGTGCTTGAATGAAACTTATGTATGACTTGAACTGACTCTTCTTTATCTAATCATCTCAACAAAACACCAAAAGGATCTTTCCAATACAGTAGCTTATCAATTATACAAAATTTAACAGACTTAAGCTTAAGAGCTCGTGCTTGATTCAGGCTCAGCTTAGGGGGAACTTCTAAACTTTGCAAGAAATGAATAATACATGAGTTCCACTCACATGAAGACAAGTTCTCAGCCACCTACTGGATGTCATGTTGCTCCTCTATTGCTACCTCTATTACTACCTCTGTCTGCAGGTTTGATGAACTTATACAAATTAAATCCATTCTCAATAGATCACAATTTTATTTAGCCATGAGCTTAGCTAGGCCTTGGCCTTTCACTAGCTTGGTGGGATTTACTTCTGTGTCAAACTAAATAAGCTTGGCAATCCATTTGGATCTCTTTCCATCAATGTTAGGCTGGGTCAAGACATCCTTCACAGTAGCTGAAGGGACATAGGCCAGGACCTTTGCATGTAGGATGTAAATTCTTAAGGCTTTCAGTGACTTAATGAGAGCATAGTTATGCTTCTCTATAGGATCATACTTCAACTCAGCATCCCTTAATGTCTTGCTAAAAAAATAAATGGGGTGATCAAGGCCTTCATCATCTTTCTATAACAGAACTGTTGCCACTGTGTCATAGGAAGCAAAGGAGAAAATGTAGAATCCCTTGGTGTAGTCCAGACTAATCAGAGTGGGAGCTTCCATGATAGCCTTATTGATGGCTTCAAAAGAGTTTCTTGATTTATCTATCCATTTGATTTCAACTCCCTTCCTCAACATAGAGGTTATGTGTTTTACCAACTCAGAAAAATTTGGGATAAACCTCCTAACAAAATTTATCTTACCTAGGAATGATTGAATATCCTTTTTTGACCTAGGTATGGATAACTTATAGATTACTTCAACTCAACGAGGATCAATCTTCACTCCTTTTTCTGAAACTATGTGACCTAGGAGCTTGCCCTCCCTGAGAGCAAATTGAGACTTCTTTGGGTTTAGAGATATCCCAAACTATCTACATTTCAAAAACACCCTCCTCAAGTGTTGCAAATGTTCTTCATGGATGTTGGAGTAAATAGTGAGATCATCAAGATATATGAGAACAAACTTGTCTTTCAATCCCACAAAATCTATGTCCATATCCCTCTGGAAGGTGACCCCAATATTCATTATCCCAAATGGCATCTTGGCATACATGAAAGTACCCCAAGGAGTGGTAAATGTAGTTTTCTGTTGATCATCAGGGTGTATAAAAACCTGATTGTAGCCAGAGAAACCATCTAGGAATAACATGACACTAGCTCCTGAGACTCTTTGCGACAGATGCTCCATCTTGGGTAAGAGGTAGTTGTCTTTCTTGGAGTATTTTTTTAGGTTTCTGAAATCAATGCATAACCTGATCTCCCCATTTTTCTTCCTCACCACCACTAAGTTTGCAATCCATTTAGAATACCTGAGTGGGATTATGATTTTTTCATTAAGGAGCTTTTGTATTTCTTTCTCAATTACTGGTAGTAGGAGGGGACTGATAGGTCTTAGCTTATGTTTGAAAGGGATGGTGTCCTTTTCCAGGGGAATCCTATGTTGGATGATAGCTGCATCATAGGTTTTCAAATCACTATATTCCCAAGCAAATACATCAGCAAACTCTTTCATAAGACTGCAAAGTTCTAACTTCTAATCAGTAGTCAAATCAGAGGACAAATTTATGAATTAGGGATGACTTTGGCTACCTAGGTTGTGCTCATGGACAGCAGGTTCTTTCTCCCTTTTCACAAGTTTAAAGGGGACATCACTATGATCAAAAATATCTTCAAGGGGTACTAGACCCTGAGGTATATAATTGATACGCATCTGAACAATATTCTATTTTCCTATTTTATCTTCTGATTTGGGCCTCTGGGATTCTTCCATATTTTGGTTTTCTTGATTAATATGCATATCAGAAAACTCATCTACGACCTGGAGAAATTTACTGAGTTCATCATCATTTTCAATAACTTTCCAAAATTTCACATTATCAGAGAGGGATGCCCTGTACTTAACTTGGATCTCATAGCTCAACTTAGGAGGAAAAGAGGGAATGAACATACTTGCAAAGATAGAAAGGGAATCAGCTAGATGGTTCATAGCTCTAGGTATATAGGAGACTTCAAAAAACATGAAAGAGTCCTTGAGTTTCCATACCTCATATTTGTAGGCCTTCATCCTGACATTCTTTGCTTTAAAGGTATTATTCACCTGTTGTATGATGAGATCTACATCTCCAAAGATCTTCAGGCACATGATTCCCATTTCCTTGTTATCCTTCACTCCCAACAGCAATGCCTTATATTCTGCTACGTTGTTAGTATTCTTGAAATCAAGATTATAGGACAAATGGATAGTCTCCTTTGAAGGATAAATTAGGAATACACCTCCACCTACTGAGGCTTGAGTACTGGGCCCATCAAAAAACATGCTCCAAACATAGGTGGTTACTTCCTCAGGTGGCAGATATGTTGGTTTTGTAAGCTGCATGGATGTTGGTTGGGAATCATCTATCTACAGGATGCATGCCCCAAAGTCTGTGTCTACTGCATAGATGGGATGATTTATAGAATTCTTGGAATTACTGATGATGTAGGTAAACTAATTCTCTCTGTAAAGACTCTTGGTTTCCCCTCCAAACATTGGGATTGTACCATATGTAAGATCCATTTGAAGGGTACCACCCAGCCTTTTACTCCATGAGACAAAAGGAGGCCAATCTTTGGTGGGATGTTAGCCACTACTATGTCCATCACTATGCTTTTTGAAGGCGGCTGGGAGAGGTTTATGACAAGGTATTTTATGAGGCCTACGCATTTGACCTTCCTATAGTCAAAAGAGAAAATATCATGGTAGGGTTTTGTAATTGTGAGGCCAAGATCATCCATCATTGCTTTTGGTATTAGGTTGTGGGATGCTCCTGAGTCAAGCAAATAGTTGTGAAGGATCTTGTCATGGATGTTTAGAGATATGTAGAAAGGTGGACAAGACTCATCCAGGTCTTCAATCATAGGACCTAGGATTACTGTGGGCTTATCATCTTGCAAGTTCACAAAGTCAACATCTATGGGTGTCCTTGGTTGAAGAGATTTCAGTATGGATGACTTGAAGGAATCATTCTTCATAAGATCTATCAAGGGAAAAGGGATTTTTAACTTCTGAATTTCTGATTCAAGATTGAAAGAATAGGATAATTTGTCAAAATTTCTTACCTCTTGTGGTGGAGCCTTGAGCTGGACTTGATCACGGAAAGATGGTTGCAATGGCTTTTGCTGTTTTTTTGAAGGGGCAACAATATTTTTTGTAGGAGCAACAATCTTCCTAACAAGAGAACCTGACTGTTTTGCAAGGGTAGGATTCTTCTTTCCATGAGCAACAATCCTAGATCTCAAATTATAACATTCTTGATCATCTTCTTGATATAAGTATTCTTTAGTGATATGTTCATTCATGACGGCTTCCTCATAGTCTTCTTGTGTCAAAGAGTATCCAACTTCATGTTCCATGCAATCGATGGTGTCTTCTTCATATCCTCCTTCCTGAGTAAGCTCTCGTTCTTCTTCTAGCACAACATTTTGGAAAAGAGCTCTGATTATTTGATCCTCAGCTTTATTCCTGTCCCTTTGAAGGATCTGAGCTAGTGGGTTATTTCTTGTGTAAGGGACAAAATTAGGGTTTTTGGGAGACAAATCATTTGGCCCTTTACCTCTCATAGGTATTTGTCATCGTTCTTTAAGTCTAGACATTTCAGCTGTTAAATTGTCCAACATTTTGGCCATTTTGGCCCTTTTATCCATTTTATTTTTTGATGAAGAAGCCCCTAGAGGATCTTAGGATTGCTTCTTCCTGTCCACTTTTCCTTTAACCTTCTGAGATGCAATGATATTAAACTCAACTTCAAGAGCAGCATCTTGCATGAGTGACAGAGAAGCATATCTTCTTTCTTTGAGAAGAAGACAGAACTCAGAATCAAAATCATTAGCATAAGTGATTTTGGCTGAAGTGTCAGTTGGCTTGATCTCAGCACGGATCTTGCTGAACATTTTTTTAAATATTTTTGTGAAATTGGAAATAGACTCACCATTCTCTCTCCTCAAATTGCTAAATTCAGTGATATAGTAAAGGTGGTCTCTTCTTTCTCCCCAATGCTTCAAAACAATGGGATCTAGGGCTTCAATTCTAGCTATTGATTGAGCAGGTAACTCTTTGAACCATTTCCTATCCTAACCATCTAAACTCTGCACAAAACCCCTAGTCCACACATCCTCTTGTTCAATGTTTATATTCTTAGCATAATTGTAGAATGCCTCTAAATGCTCCTCAGCTATAAAGTCTCCCTCCCCAATAACTTAGGCATATATTTTAAATAATATCCAGTAGACATAGCAGAAAGGGGGTTAGGAAAATTTAGAGGGGAATATCTGGAAATGAGGATCCTTTCCATATTGGTCAAAGGGGAAACCATATTGGATGTGGGTATGGAAAGGGAATAAGGAGATGCTATTGGTGTGGGTAGTAGCTAAGAAAGTATTTCTGGTAGATCTACCTCAGTGGAGTCACCAGGGATTAGATCTATGCAAGCAACAGTGCTTGAAGATTCCTCAACCCTAAAATTTTCTGATTCACTTATAAATTTCTAAGAACCAGATGCTTCAGTAGAAGAAGATTCAAAAGGATTTTTATTTGATACAATAGGAGAAATACCTTTGGAAGTACTTGATGCAGCTCCCCTTGTAGATCTATAAGCCTGCCTTTGTGAAGCTCTTCCTCTCCTTATAATCTTTTCAGGATCTGAAACAGGTGTTACTCATGGCCTTTGAAGATTTTCTCTAGTACTTGGTCTTTCCGAAGCCACCTTATTTCAATGGAGTCGCCAGATAGATGATTAAAACCCAGACAGTGTCCCAACTTTTTCTATCATCAAAGTAGGGCCTATGTCGTCCCCCAGGGAAGTTAAGCTTCAATCTCTTCTCCCTGGCAACAACGGCAATTTGTTATCTCTATAGGAAACTCCTCTAGGTTGCAACTTGAGGATGCCTAGTAAATTCAATATTTTTAATTTTTTTCTCAATGGATCAAGTCAGATGACCTAAAATACCTCACACACTCCAGACATGCATAATACTCAATGAAATAGACAAGGCTTCTAACTATCAATGTTCATAGGGTTTGTAGTAAAGATGAATAAATGAAGAACTCACTATGCTGGCATATTCATATATAAGGAACTCACATATGAATGGCTAATTATAACAAGGAAAGATACTTGCAATTCAACTCATCAACACATAGATAGGATGACAACTATCTGGTATTAGACAAAAAGAATAAACCTGAATCAAACATCCAAGCACAAGTACATAATAGAAAAGAGATGGAACCTGAACATATAATGGAAAAAGCACTTATATTAAATGATGAAGAACATGAGAAGATTGAATACAATAAGTTTCTAAAAAGTCTTCGAAGTCAAACCCTTGCTTCAACCTTAGTCACAGGATTTATAGCCTTTACAAAATTTATTTCAGATCCTGAAAAATTGGATCGAATTTACTAAAAATATATAAACATAATTGTTTTGCAAAAATCAGGTCAAAAACCCTAACTTAAGTGCTAATCTACCTAACTCCAACACTTTATTACTCCTCTAACTTTTTAATAACTACAGTGAACACTGAATTAGAACTTGGACTTGCTATTTGGCAGACAAGTCACACTTTGTCAGAGTAGGTAAGGTTTGTGACCTTACTTCACCTCACTGGCACCTTCAAACTGGAACAGACCCAAGATACTGGTGCCTTTAATTAATTTTCAACCTTATAAATCATCCATGAGGTGTTTGGATCAACCAAATTTGTTTCTTCATGGAATTATGCCTTTCTGCATGGTTCTGCACTTTCGGTGGCTAAGAAAACAAAATTCTGGGTCTATAAGCTGTTGAAAACTCTGTTTTTAGTGGCTAATGAACAACTGCGGTGTTCTCCTAAGCCACCAAAAGATTTAGTTATTCAAAATTTAATCAAACTTTTAATAACCTTTTGTACTGAGGCTTTACAGCTTCAATTCTGACCTTCTGGTATTTCTGCAACCTACATAGGGTTTGGAATAACAGCAGCATTACAGGCTGCCTCTGGATCCTAGAAGATTATTGTTGCCTCTGCTAGGGTTTCCAGCTCAAGATGTGCTTGAGATTTAGGGTTTGAATTCTTCATCTGCAACCTTGACAACCTGATCTTCCTGTAGAGCTTGGATTTGTCCTTAATTAATCTCTGATTTATTTTTGCAGTACGGTATACATCCCTCTCATTTCTAGAAGAGAGTCATTCAATTCAGTATTTATTTTGGTTAATATTGCATTGGTTCTTTTGATTTCTCTCTCTAGGACCTCTAGTTCATATACTTTCCTTAATATCTGGTTGATTCTCTGGGACCTAGGTTTGCCAAAGGAAGCCCCTATCACTTGTTCAACTAGATCATCCCTTGGTGTAGGTGAGGGAAGCTCCTCATGCTCTGCTGCAACCTACTTTGTTAGGTCAACTCCCTACTCCTCTTCATCCTCAAAATCATTGTATGGAAGGTTGAGGATATTTTTACCTTGTGCTAGAACCTCCTCCTTCTCTGTTCTGTTATTGAAGTCTAAGTTCTTTTTGGCATTCTTAAAAGTTGGAGAGTTCTAGCCAACCGCAATTGGGTAGATGGCTCTCCTCTTCCTTTTTCCACTTCTGGGGGTGGAAGAAATTTTTGAAGGGGAATTCTTTTTGTCCTCTGGCTACAATTCTGTGTCAAACTTATTCCAGAATAGGAAGAATTTCCAAGTGACATTTCTCCTTTACAGCAGCTCTAGGACAATTAGCTTGATCAAGCCATGGTGATATAACTTGCCTACAATATTGGTTGGATCGACCCTAACCTTATGAGCCATTTTAGTCAGGATTTTGTAGAGGTAAAAAGGTAGGTTCAGCGGGTTCCTGCCAAAGAAATGATTCATTAGTTTGACGTGGTATATCATTACCCTATCGTATCTACCCTCACAGGTTATGTAGAATAGCATTGCTTTGAACAAGTGCTGCCAATTTTCCTCCAACAAGGATGTAGGTATGCACTTCTTACATATGAGGTATTTTTGCTCAGGTTGCAGTTAATACCTGAATTCTATGTTCTTTGTGACAGTGATTTTAACCATCTCTCTCTAGGCCTTGGGAGCTCTATCACTTCATCTACCAAAGCTTCATCCACCTGGAATTCCTCTTTGCCAATCACTGCCTTTGAGCCATCAAATGTGAGGGCAAATGCTTATGCCACTTGCTGATGATATCCCTGAACCTTTTCACAAAATATGTAGCAGCCTGCATCCTTGAATACTTGACATACCTCTGGATGTGCTTCTAGGTAACCAATGTCACCCAGCTCTTGTCTTAAAATAGGTCCCCCTCTTTTCATCCTTTAGACTACTTTTTTACTTGCAAATTGGAAAAATCGAGCTTTGGGGAATGCAATTACGGTGCGTGGGTTCAAGAATCCTAGCTCAATAAAACACATGCAAAAAATGGGAAATGGATTAAGGAGGGGTTTTCACTGGATTCAATTTTTTTTTTACTTGGCAATTGGGACTTGAACCGGATGATGGAGTAATTTGATGAGACCCGTGCACTGGCACAATGCTTGGAACGTGATTATTGGAGCTAGAAACACGATGCTCGTGATAGTTAAACCATAGACATGGGATAGGTGTAGGGATGAGAGGGTTAGGGTTTAGATATGTCACCTTTATTTCAAAACGACGCCTCCTACCAACTCATGATTGACTACAGATCTTGTCTTTTAGGCGGTTAACGACTTGATGTTAATGCTTTCCATGCTGACGATGTCTTATTGTGATGGATTCGCTAACCGTTTTCCCCTTTTGGAGCTTTCGGTGGTTAAGGTAGTATTAGATCAAATTTTAAAGCTTCCAAAAGTGGGGCTTTTCGGTTGTTAATGAACAGTTGAGATGCTTGCATAAGCCACCGAAAGCTAAACTTTGATTTTTATGAAAAAACAGAGTACAAGGCATTCCAACTTTATTAAACACACAAAAATATTTCATGATGTGCCCTAAAATCTTCATCACTATGTAAAAAAAAAATTATGAGTCTAACCTATTGAAGATTAATTTATTTAGGAGATAACACTATGGTCCTTACCGGAGTCCTCTCTGGTGCCGTAGACAGGGCCTATAACCTACTAAGCAACAAATAGCCAAGGATGACTTCACCAGAGACTTCTAGTTGGGTCGAATTAACTTGCAGACTATTACCATATTTCTTATTCCCATCTTTAGAGATACCTAACATATTGAAGGCTACAACAACTACTTTAGCCTGCAATTCTGCTCTTCATGACACACCCCAACCCATTTGAAATTGTAAGTGGTACTCAAGCAGCACGACCAAGTGATGTTTTCTCTAGGGGTGCCCATATCTTATAGGAGGAGCATCGGGTCACCTGTTGTGTAGGCTTATCCAGGTGTATCATTAGGAAAAGACCTTCCCTTGGTGTAACAGATCTGCCTCTCATATTTTCTATGATTAACAGTGTTTCCATTCTTCCATACTAACAGTTATCATCGAATATTGACGTAATGCCCAGTTACCGTCACAAAGTTTCCAATACTTGATCCACATAGGGCGATGTCTTGTCACGGGTGCCAAATATTTGTGGAATATTTATGAATTTAACAGCCTGTCAGTGCTTTCCAGCTGTCTAGGACCTCCCACCATTTGTCTCTTAGTTGGTTTGCTGGTGGGTTTAAAGCGCACCATTCTTTCCGTGCAAATTTATGTTTCCATGCATGCTGCATTGGGGATGCCTCTCTTATTGGTTTCCTCAAAAAAAAATTATGTGCCTTATCTTTATTTCCTTGCATAGATTTAAGTTTTTGGCATCGAATCAGGCTGCGTACCTGGAAAAACCTTGTTTTGGAATGTATTTACCATCTGTTGAACCTTTGCAACTCCTTCTGCAACCTCCTCCACTTGCGTGTTTAGCTGCTCAACATGGTCAGAATGGACATGTTACAGTGACTCCACCTCTATTAATTATATTATGCCTTGAAGATTTTGATATAGAGGTTGAATAATTCCTGTGACCCATTCAGCTGCCGACTGATATGTCTTGTTAGATTTTTATCATTTAAGCAATATGATCTTAGGATCTTATCTTAGAGAATAACATGCATAGCAATAAACACAAGAGACAAGAGACATAAAGAATTTTCCTCAGGGAAACCATAAAGGAGGAAACCCCACAACTTCCTCAGAGATAGAATTAGCACCAATGGCAGTAGTAAAACCCAATGATAGAAAATATGATCTCCACATATATTCTCTCTCTCTCACTTGAGAGAGCTTCTCCTATCTCACTCATGCGCCCCAATGAGTGAGTGTGTGTGTAATAAATAGAGAGGATCACTCTCTATTTATATTCTTGTGTTCACTTAATGTCCACTCAAACATGTCTTCCTCACTTAACAATTACTTACCAAGGTTGACATCTCTAAGAGATTCTAATAACCCTAGTGCCCCACAACTATGGGGACTTTTCCCTCCGATCAACAAGGAGGGTTAACCTTGACTCAATTGTGGGGACTATTGCCCTGACTTACAATGGAGGGTTAACCTCAATGACTTTACATGAGTTGTTTACATTTTTAAATCTCCCGATCAAAACATTGGGGTATGACATGACTCAATTACATTACAGATACTTCCCAGAATAAACATTGGGGTACAATACATAAGATATACAAGTAAATATGTTCCGAAGTTACAAATACATCGACCCTCCCTCTTAACTGGGAAGGTATTCTCTCGACAAAATTTATCAACACAAGTATTGTCCTCTGTATCATCTGGATCATCATCAAGTCATATTCATCTTCAAGTCATCTTCATATTCAAGTCATCTTCACCTTCTAGTCATCTTCATCGTCAAGTCATCTTCATCGTCAAGTCATCTTCATTAAGTCTGGATCATCACTAGATCTAGATCATCACTGGATCATCATCGAGTCTGGATGATCACTTGATCTAGATCATCATCAAAGTTGGATCATCATTGAATCATCATTGGATCATCATTATCATCACTACTTCCGTTATCTCAATCAAATGGTGCTATCTCTTCATTCTTCTCATCATAGGAAATTCTACAGATCCATCCCTTTTTCATGTTGATTGTAGGCCTAGCCTCTACATAGGTCTTCATATTCTTCAACACTTATATCTGACCTAGTCAGAAAGGGCCTCCCAGCACTTATATCTAACCATGGGAGGGCCCAGCCCTCCCCCATGTCAGAATGGCACGTGTAGCACTCATATCTGACCATGAGAGGAACACATCCACCATCATGTTAGAAAGGCCCAACCCTTACATATGACCATGGGAGGGACCAGCCTGCCCCCATGTCACAATGGACCAGCCCTTACATCTAACCCTAGGAGAGCCCATCCTACCCCCATGTCAGAATGGCTCTGCCCTTACATCCGACCATGGGAGGGCCCGGCCTTCCCCCATGTCAGAATGGCTCTACCCTTACATTTTACCATGGGAGGGCCCACCCTTCCCCCATGTCAGAATGTCTCTTCCATTACATCTAATCATGTGGGAACACATCCCATAGTCACATCAGAATGGCCCTCAGCTACAAGCTGAGTATTCCTAGTAACTGACCAGGTGCCTCCATTCTCCTAGAGAATGTCCTTCAGCGCTTATATCTGATCATGTGGGAAAACATCCCACATTCACCTCAGAATGTCTCAGCACTTACATCTGACCATGGAAGGAACCAATCCTCTAACCATGTCAAAATGTCTCATGGACTCATCACTTCCCCTTGGAGGGAACCTCGATCTGGAGAACACCAAGCTTCTCCCTAAAGTACTCAAACTTCACTCTGGCCAATGGCTTAGTCAACACATCAGCTATCTTCTCATCCATCACAACATATTGGAGATTCATTGCTTCTCTCTACACCATATCCCTCATATAGTGATATTTGATCTCGATATGCTTCGACTTGTCATGGAACATCGGCTTCTCAGATAAATTCACACAACTCTAGTTGTCACAATACATTAGAGGAATTTTGGGGTCTAAAATGGGCCTCCTAAGGAAAATAATAAAATAATAGTTAAAATAATAAAATAATAGTTAAAATAATAAAATAATATTGATTAATTTTGGAGGAAGAAAGAAAAAAACTACTTTTTGTGTTTTCGACATATCTCATTGTGTTTTTACTCAAATTTCGATCAGGAGAGCTCGTTGGATGTGGAATTTGATTCCACATCCAACGAGTACCCACACTACATACTTTTGATGGACCCTGCTACCCCAAAAACAAGAAATACCTGAAAAATGTGATGATGACATCATCATCATGTTTTTCAATTATTTCTTATTTTTTGGGTAGAGGGGTCCATCAAAAATATGCAGTGTGGGTACTCGTTGGATGCGGAATCAAATTCCGCATCCAACAAGCTCTCCCGATCTAAATTTGAGTAAAAACACAATGAGATATGTCCAAAATATGAACAAAAAAAGTAGTTTTTTTTAATGACAAATATGTCAATTCAACCATTATGGTTGACTTATTTTATTGAAATTCTATTGGTTCTTGAATTCCAACTCACAAAAACGTATTTTGGCACATTTACTTATAAGGCCCATTTTAGACCCCAAATTTCCTCTAATGTATACAAGTAGCATCCAACTAGAGATCAAATAAATCAGACAGTAGCTTCCTCAGCCATACTACCTCACAACTAGTTGAACAAGCTATGACATACTCTGCTTCAACTATACTCAGTGCCACACAAGACTATTTACTACTAAACCAAGAGATCACACTTGATCCCATACTGAAGCAGCACCCTGAAGTGCTCCTTCTATCGATGGCACTTCCTTCCCAATCTGAATCAGCATAACCTTCCAGGTTAATCTTCTAATGAGCCTTATACTTGAGCCCATAATCAACTGTACCCTTTAGGTACCTCAGAATATGCTTTGCAACAATCAATTGAACATGTCTCATATTTTTTAGGAACTGGCTCAAGGTGTTCACAGCAAAGCAAATATCTAGTCTCGTATTTGTCGGGTACATCAAGGACCCAATCATCTGACAATACATCGTGGCATCAACCGACTATAATGAAGCATCACTCAATAGCTTCAGGTTCGATGCCATAGGTGTGGTCATGGCCTTGCATTCCATCATCCCTAACCTCTTCAGGATCTCTACTGCATACTTCCCTTGTCCCAGGGAAATTCCATATGCATTCTGCCACACCTCCATGCCTAGAAAGTAGTGCATCATACCCAAGTCCTTCATCTCGAACTCGGTAGCAAGTCTCCTTCTTGCAATTTTAATGACTTCCTATTTTCTATCAGGAACAAGTCATCGACATATAACAGGAGTATTAGACAAAATTTCAACTCAAAATGGGCCTCCTAAAAAAAATTAATAAAATAATAGTTAAAATAATAAAATAATATTTATTAGTTTTGGAGGAATAAAAGCAAAAAACTACATTTTTTTTGTATTTTTGACATATCTCCTTGTGTTTTTACTCAAATTTAGATTGGGAGAGCTCATTGGATGTGGAATAGTACCCACTCGACATACTTTTGATGGACCCCGCTACCCCAAAAACAAGAAATACCTGAAAAAATGTGATGATGACATCATCATCACATTTTTTCAGGTATTTCTTGTTTTTGGGGTAGCGGGATCCGTCAAAAGTATGCCGAGTGGGTACTCGTTGGATGTGGAATTAAATTCCACATCCAACGAGCTCTCCCGATCCAAATTTGAGTAAAAACACGGGGAGATATGTCGAAAATACAAACAAAAAAGTAGTGTTTTTAATGATACCTATCCCCAAATTTATATTAAAAAAATGTTTAAGACCTATACGGTATTTCAAATTTAAAGGAATTTAATTGGCTAACACATGATGACATGGAATTTGATTTAAAGTTAAAAGGCCCATTTTGAGTTGAAATTTCCTCTAATGCATCATTGGTCTTCCGCCTTCAATCTTGAAGCAAAGGTTGGAGTCCACTTTACTCTCAGTAAATCCTAGAGTCATCAGTAAGCTATCCATCCTGTCGTACCATGTTGAACCTCGAGATATTCTACAATCACTCCCTCTGAAGCGGAGCATCATACTCCTTATGTCTTTCATACTCTATGTGACTAAAACATTCTACACTGGAGTGACAAGTAGCTTCCTCTGCTACTAATATTCTATGTATCCATCTAGGGTCACTAGATACCAAGATCCTCTATCTTGAACCTTTTCAAAAGTTCTTCTCACACCCATCTGTGTGCTTGTCATCCTCTATAGGCTTCCATCTTCAACCTGTATCAAAGGTTAAGATCTTCATCACTCTAGGTAATCTTCAAGCTCCTCATGTATGTGGTATCCCATGGGTGTCTTATGAGCTCGTACAAGGCCTTCCTTCATTTGCACACATGATTCTTCCTGTCATGTGTCGCAAATCCCATTGACTGTAAATGTCTCTTTGTATTCTATGCCTTCTTTTCATGAGAAGCCTCGTGCTACAAATCTTTCCTTGTATCCCACGATTTTTCCATCTACTGCATGATCAAACTACAAACTTCCCTTCAGGTCTCGATACTGCATCCTAGACATCATTCTTCTTGAACTGGTCTTCCCTTTCTTCTTGGTTAATTATTCATAGCTGGAAGGTTCTGCATCAATGATGTCACTACATTTGTCATATTATTCTTCATCTTGAACTGTTGTCACTTGTTCTTCGGAACAAGTCTCATCCTCCTTTGCTTGTAGGCGATTTTACGCGATATTTCCTACAAATCAAATGCATTAGTTGTATGGTTAGAAACATTTCATAAGGTATATTCATAATGAAAAATTCTTATGCATAAATATATGATCATGAAAATATTTTAGCCAATACAACATTCATCCATATCTCATGAAAACTTTCTAGATGCCTTCCATCTCTACCAAGACAACATTGATATTGTGCACTAATCCAATATGTCAGCAAAGAGGTTCATTCTAGATAAGTAGCAATGGAGAGCTATATAGCACCATGATCTACTTACCCATCACATGCATAGTAGTAGTATACTATCATTAATCCAAACATTTTATCATGCATAATACATCAACTGAATATAAACAAATGTATAACAAAACAATATCATGAAATGACAATGAAATACTTATCTTTATTTGTTTCATGGGTAGACTCCTTATTAAGCCTTCCACTTCATCATCTTCTTCATTCATGACATCATCATTTCTTATTCAAATTCTCAAGATGGATAAGAGGCTCTTCAAGAATTTAGTCCTTCATATTCCTCATTGCTTGAGGGATCTTCTTTGAATCGTGAGAGATTGATCTTCAATTGCTCCCCTTTCCTCTTCTCTTATTATGAGTTGAGATTCTTCTTGTGTGTGCTCTTCCCATATTCTGCTGAAAGTAATCACTTCCTTCTGGAACACATTCCTCAAATGAATGAATCCCATGATCTTGGGAGTCCATTCAAGGTGGCTATCACAACTTCTTCATTCTCTCCTTCTTCTTCTACCGCTTCAAGTTGTTCTTTAATTTGAGAGACCCTTGTAAAGTATGACTGTATGGTCTCTGCATTCTGGATCTTCACATTCTTCAACTGTTTTCTCAAAGTCATCTTCCGATTTATGTTATTTCCTTCAAATAGCTTGTTCAAGGAATCAAACATCTCTTTCAGTGTATTTAGGGAAGATACTTGTGGCACAAGGTGATCCATGATTGAATCAGCAATGATCTTCTTAGCCTTGACCAATTTCTTCTTGTGTTAGGCTTTTAGCCTCATCTCCCTCTGGGACTAGAACCTCTCCACTTATGTACAGTGTCCAAATCATTTTCTTTAATAACCAGTGAGATCCAATACTTCCATGCTCGTAATTTTTCAGTTTCACCAAACATGTCATCAAGCTGGTGTGACTAGTCATTTAGAAATGAGAACCTCAAATGTAAATAGCAAAAGTTTAGATCTTACCGATTTGAGGTGTCTGTCCCGGTTTCGGAGCTGGATGATCTAGGGTTTGTCAGAGAAACCCTAATTTTAAAAAATTTGAATCTTTCAGATCTAATTGGATAGAAATATATACCTCTTCAAGGCTATCTTTCCAATGTACTCCTTTTCTGAAAACAGTCAAGGGAAGCTCCCGGAACATGAAGCCCTACTTTATCAATTTCTTCTGCAGACATTCCTGATACTATTTCTATGGTATCTGTGAAATCACTACTCCTCGGTGTCTCAAATTTCATATTGAGATATCCTCATCTATCCTTGTTCCAACACCATAGTTTTCCTCATAATTGGTTTCACCCATTGGGACTTATGGGAGTTTTCCCAAGATGACCTATTTTGGGACTGTTCAGCATAGCGAAGTTGTACAAACTGCCACATTTCACTGTTTCAACTTCTGAGTCTAAAAAATTTACCACAGATAGTAAAGTCCATTCCCTTTAGGTAACATCTTGAAAAAAATTATTTTGACCTTTGTATCCTGAGATATAGCAATTCTCCCCAGGTGTCCTGTTTAGGGATGAATCCTGGGAGAGGCTGGAACCCTAACTTGGACGAATCATATATCCTAGAATATAGTGAATCTAAGGATAAAACTTGGACATAGTGTACATAAATAATTTATATTCGACCTTTGAAATTTTTGGCACTTGTACCTTCTTCAATCTCAAGAAATAGTGAATCTACATAAACTATATGTTTCAGTATTTTAGGGTTTTTCAGGCCCAGGGTCAAACTAGGGTTTGACTTTCCCAAAGTTTCACCCAACCAAAAATCTCAAACCAAGTCTCTAAAATTCGATTTTGATGAGGATATTAATCCTATGCTATGCTCACTCAAAAATTCCTCTTCTGAGAAAAGCCCTAATTTCCCACAGTAAAAACTGAAAATGCCCGGAATCAAATTCCGCTTCGATAGAAAGATGCGCCCTTCAATGGAGAGTTAGCATAGAATCCTTTTGCTGATGGATTGTGGAGAGAGACCCAAAAATTAAGAATCCCTAGCTTCTATATATTCACAATGTCTTCTTCTCAGGTTATCTCTGATACCATGTTAGATTTTTATCATTTAAGCAATATGATATTAGGATCTTATATTAGAGAATAACATGCATAGAAATAAACACAAGAGACAAAAGACACAAAGAATTTTCTTCTAGGAAACCATAAAGGAGAAAAACCCACAACTTCCTCAGAGATAGAATGAGCACCAATGGCAGCAGTAAAACCCAAAGACAAAAAATATGACCTCCACAATTGTTCTCTTTCTCTCACTTGAGAGAGCTTCTCCTCTCTCACTCATGCGCCCCAATGAGTGAGTACATGTGTAATAAATAGAGAGGCTCTCTCTCTATTTATATTCTTTCATTCACTTAATGTCCACTCCACCATGTCGGCCTCACTTAACAATTACTTACCAGGGCCAACATCTCTAGGAGAATCTAATAACCCTAGTACCCCACAACTGTGGGGACTTTGCCCTCCAATTAACAAGGAGGGTTAACCTTGACTCAATTGTGGGGACTATTTCCTTGAATTACGATGGAGGGTTGACCTCAATGACTTTACATGACTTTTTTACATTATTGAATCTCCCGATCGAAACATCAGGGCATGACATGACCCAATTACATTACATATACTTCCTGGAATAAACATCGGGGTACAATACATAAGATATACAAGTGAATACATTCCAAAGTTACAAATACATCAACATGCCTTACCCTCAACTACCCTAGCATTTTCTTGTTCGTGAAGGGTCTGCGGCTATTGTTACAGTCTCTTGATCTCTGCATTTTTGACAACCTTCTATTGGAGGGGCAGCTTCCTCATTTCTTCCTTGGCAGCGCTGATTTTCTCATTTTCCTCTTGCGCATTCTGCCCAATTATCTCAGTTGTTTCATCCTCAAGAAGCACTCCCCAAATGGTAGTGATAGCATCTACAGCCTTTGCGCAAAGGTTTTCTCCTTCTCTGATTTTCTCAGCAACTTCAGACATTTCTCTTTTTCTTTCCTCAAGCACCTCGAGCGGTGTGCTTGGAATCTTACTGGCTTACAGCTCCTCCACTTGCTGCCTAATATCTTGTGCGATCTTTGTGAGCCTGGTCACTTTAGCAAGTGAGTCTTCATCTTCTTGCCCCACTTTTGGTGGGAATACTACAATGGCATTCTTGATAGAGTCTACCAATGCGATGCGGTTCTGCTCACGTGCTAGTATTTCCTGTTCTTTCTCTGCAAGAAGGGTGATGCGCCACTGCAGTTCCTGCTCTTTCTCCTTCAACGGGGCCTTGCGCAGCTTTACCTTCCTCTGTTGTTTTGTTGCCTGGTAAGCAACAACATTTTCCCTTAGCTGAATTTCAGACGTGACTGCCTGTTGAATGTTATAGCTTTCCTCTAAGGCTATCTTGGAGAATTCTATCTATGCGTTGTTATCATCAGGACCTGTGCTTGTCTCTGCATCTTCCTCTAGTGTCTACCTTTAAATTACCACTTTGATTGGCCACTAATTCCGGTGTAACTAGTGGAATACTAGGATCAACACCATATGTCTAGGCCTCCACTGCAGCTTTGACATCCTGAATGGCATCTATCAACTTATTGAGATGGCCCTTGACTTCGCTAGAAATGTTCACTTGTTGCATCTTCAGACTAGTGAGGTTATCTTGTGCAACCTTAGCAACAATGTCAGCAAGTTCCTGCAACTCATCTTCGGTCAATGTATTTGTGTTAGTTGTTCTGTCAGCTTTCTGCTTCCTACAGGACAAGTGGCCCTCTTCTTGCTGCACATGTGTCTGTGTCTATGCATGATCTTGACCTGGTGGGCGCTCCGATGCATGATGGTCCAAGTCATCAATATTATCATCATCCTCGTTTCATTCCTACGATGGATCATCTTGGTTGTCGTCGCCTTCATGCTCTTCACTATTGACTTGGTGAAGCAGTGGTTCCTCTGCATTATGCCCTTCAGGAAGTGACTCTGCTAGTGGGTCATGGCATTGCTCTAGCCAAAGATTAATAATTGCGTCCACATCCTAGTCTGTGACAATGAATTTTGGATGGTTCACCTTCTTGAGTGGATCCTTTGTTGGAAGCAGGGTTATAGTATGCACATCGGCTTGAAACCCAATGAATGTCGCTTACTTGTGTACCGTCATAGCTTGGATTCTGTGGGAGCGTCATACAACTTCACTTAACGCCTCTCTATGGACAAAGAATGAAATGTTGTTATATTTCTAGTGATTGTTTCCCACCTCTTCTTCCCACATATTTTGGTACCTTTCCCCAAGGTAAGGTAGCAAGACATCCATCTGGACGTAGTCTAGCGGGTCACCCCACATAGTGAACAAAATCAAGATCAGCAGCCAGGAATAGTCAAATTTTTAGGTGTCCTCATGTTGGGCCTGCAGCACATCGTCTATGAGTTCATTCAGCAAGTACCATGACCAACTGAATCTTCCTCCTAACGCACATAAATTTTCTAGTTCCACGACTACTGCGAAACATTGAGTGGGTATCGCCTTATGGAATATCTTACAGGATAGGATCTTTGCGGCGACGCGCACACTTTTGTCCTGAATGAGCCCAATCAAGAAGCCCTGGCCCGCTCACTGAAGGATATGCTTCCACTTGATAGGGTTAACATCTTTCTTGGCTAAGCATGACATAAGATCAACGCCTTCATTTGGGAGGCCTGTGATCCTTGATATTAACTCAGCATCGACTGGATAGGGTTGATCGAGCCATAGGAATCCTCTGTGGAAGCATACTAGTAACTGAATTATGTACATATTGACTTATACATTATGGACAAAGTCATGGTAAGGACAACATGTTGGTCAGACCTAAGCGGGAAAGTCCCTCAACCCAGTCCTTTAACCTAAGCACCTAGGTGTTACTTGTGGCGGACTGTTCTGCAACCATGCAGTCTATTATATGTATTCTTTCCTACTGTCGAGTGTCAAAGTCTTGGAACTTCAACCTAGCCATCTCAGGAAGGATATCCTTTAGCATGGTAACATTGTTAGGAATTTGTGGCGATACCAGAGTGGTCACCGCCTTCTTTGGGAAATCCTCCTCCTCTATATTGGCTCTCCTTGGCCAAATGTAATGCAATAAATTCAAGTCAACCTGCTATGTCTTCGGCTCTCTTTGTGGCAGCACGCCTTCATTCCTGATATCTTTTGTTTTCTCACTAACATGTGCCTTTCCTCGCTCCTCCCGAGTGGTTTGATTCATGTGTTTTCTTGGATGCGGTGGTGGTGTTGGTGCAGATGCCTCCCCTGGATGTGTCTCATCAAGCCGCCTCAACTCTCCATCTGGTGCTACAGCTGCTTGTTGCTTGTGTGTTCTCGCCATGGGGTCAACCTATGGTTGTTTTTTTGGTTGTTGTACCATAGATGATTGTATTTCTTGTTCCTCATCAATGGGACAACTAGAGATAATAGTGGCGTCTAATGCCTCACTGTCACTGGGAATGTTAATTACCATCAACGTCAACGTAATTGAACAAGATAGGAGGGTTTAGCTCTGTAGTCGCGTGGCTCTGATTTTATAAGGTCACACTATGTGTAACAAAATTCTTGCTAGGGAAGATGAATATTTATCCAGCCCTCTGTGTCCTGCAATCATCACTTGACAGGGGATCAAGGTCTAATCGTCCTCCTGTATTGCTTCTGCCGAAACTTTCTGCATTAACTTCTATAGCTTTCTTTCTAGGCTGTACTTGTCAGGCTAGTTATGGAAGTTATGATCAAGATGGGTGATCAGACCAAAACGTACGTCGCCCTGTTCCTTGTACTGCATCGAATTAATGTTACTTAGCTATCACAGCTTCCAAAATCTTTGTTAGGGATCCGTAGCTTAATGTCGGCGAGTCTGTCATTCCTGCTTTTTTCCTCCTTTTTCCGCTTTTTATTATTTCTCTGCGTGCTAATAGATTTTTGCTTAATTCTATTTCTCCGTGCTTTCTTTTCCTTGCTTGAGTTCACACTGTGACTTGCTTCTTGCGTGCTTTGTTGCTTGTGCTTATCTCTTGTACTTTTATGGTGGTTATGTCGCAATCTTGCGACAAAGTAGGTTACGTCTTTTGGAATCCTTTTTTTTTTACATTTTAACATGGGATGTAATGAGTGTCACAGTACAGATTCTAGTGACTATCATTCACCATACCTGTGACATAGGTACCATATAACTTCTGGATTTTTATTGCCCCCTCATCAATAATTGGTGCAATCCTATATGGCCCTAGCCAATGTGTTTTCAACTTGCACGGGTGCTTGACCAAATTGTCGTCATACCGTAAGAAAAGTCTTCCTTCTTCAGATGGCTTAACTTTGATATATTGATCATTCCATGCCTTTTGTTGTTGCTTACTCATTTGAGCACTCAGTCGTAGGGGTATTTTCATCTCCCCTAAGTCTCTCACTATTCCCCTCATTTCTGCGAAGTTGGTATGGAATAGGTTATGATACTCATGCAATAGATCTGCGATCTTTGCAACTCCTTCATCATCCCAATAATCTCAACCATTGGTACACTTTGGGTTCTTTGGCAATCCAATATGTACTTCCTTGATTTTTAGGGGTTGGAGGAACTGACCACTTGAATTTCTAACTCCTTCTACTTCTTGTGTAACCTCTGATTTTGGTCTGCAGATATTAATCGGATCATCATCTGGGTCTTTGGTTATACTGTACTGTTGAATGGTTACGCTGCATTGGTGAGAATTAGCCTCTTTGTTTTGGATCTCATAAACTATACTCACTTTTTCCATCTGAATTGTAGTGTCAATTATAGGGTGCTTATCAGCAAATTCAAGTGTATACGCAACCTGATGGGATCCTTGTCACGGCTCTGTAGAGATATACAAGGTTGCAAGTGTCATTTCCAATGTATATATGAAACCATCATATGTGGGTAGCTCCCTTGACTTAGTCTCCACCCATCGCATAGACCTTGTAATTCTTGCACACCTTCTCATAGAGACTTCATGTAATCTATTTTGTCAACCCTCTAAAGCCTCACCTGAGTCATATGTACATGAACTTGCCCATCTCCATCTCAAGTTTCCATCTGTGTCATATTGGTATAATATCCATACATAGATGTGACATTGTATATCTGGTCAAGGTAGTCACCCTATCCCTCATTATAGACAGGATCAACATATCTTTGTCCCTCAAATGGATCGATGGGTGATACTACTTTCATTTCCTCATCTTCGAATGAGAGGATACTTTTCTTCAAATTTATGATGGTCTGATTGTCTATGGCCCAATTTATTCTTGGCAAAGCAGGGTATGGGTTCATGTCATAAACAATGGTAATGACTTAAAAGTCTACAAATCTGTGCAATCCTTCGACATCGATGGGTACCTTGCTCAACTGGCGAATGGGTAGGACATTCGCCTGATTGGCAAGTCGCAACTGGATAGGACACCAGTCCAAGTGCAGCTTTCCCATACTTTCCCACATTTGTCGTGTCAAAATATTGACATCTAAGCCCAGATCCAAGATGATATAATCCATGTCATAGTCACCTATCTGCGCATTCATCCTCAACTCGTGGTCAGTTTTACATTTTTTCCATACTTGGTTAACTTTCTTCTCAAGTTGCGATTCTACAGGAATCTCTTCTATCATTGCTTATAGTTCTGCAATAGCATATTTATATTGCATTAGTGTTAAACAACTTAACAGAAAGGTTCTTAGCTTACTAACATTTGGTGGAGCCTTCTTCTACAATATGTGTTGAAATCATTCAGGAATGTCCTTGACTTCTGTGGAAGTCGACGGTACTTCTGGGATGATGAATTCTGATTGTACATCCCAGAATATTTCTTTCTATTTCTGGACGGTCGATGGCTCCATTTTCTGTGTCGCTGGTCTCACTTGTGGTTGTGGTTTCTCTAGTGGTTTATCCTGGTATGCTCCATTCATCACACCTCCTTGAGTTACGACAACAATGTTCAAGTCTTGCGGTCCAGCCAAAATCATCTAAACATTCACATTTGGATTCGGGTTTAGGTTTTGTGGAGGGTTAGGTGCTGCAATGGTCCTTACTTTCCACTTTGCGATCATCTACAGACATTGTTCGACATTATGGTCCTATCCCTTACAGTATGAACATGTATTTTTAGGCTCTAAACAATCTATAGCATAGTGAGCCGGTTGTCCACAATTATAGCACATAATGTGACCTCTTCCTCTACCAAATCCTCCACCTCCACCTCTTCCTTTGAAGTTTCCGCCACCCCTTCCCTGAGGGTGTGGTTGTTGTGGTGGGTATTGGTTCTGCTATTAGTGTTGCTGATAGGGATTTTGTTGCACATATGGTTGTTGAAGTATGTACAACGGTTGGTACTGGTTAGGTGGGAACTGCGCAGGAAGATATGAGACTTGCACCTGTTTAGCCTGAGCGAAAGCTTCATTTTTCATTAAGTAGGTGTCGACAGTCTTTTCTTTTAAGAGATGATATGTTCTACAATATTTCTCATCACGTCCTACTAATTTACAAAATTTATAGAATAGGTTTACAGGGGTACTCACAACTTTTTGAAAATATAAACATTCTTCATCACGGTGGCCTCTTGACTAGCATATGTGACACCATGGTAAGTCATGGCTATTTAATGGGTTGGGTGCACCTGATGCGACGTAGTTCAAGAAGGTCGGACAATTATCCTTAGTGTGTCTGTATGTCCTACATTTTGTGCACCATAAATATTCTTGTGCTTCTTTACTTTTCTTGATGTCTTGAAGTTGTATCATCATATTGGCCAACTGCGACTGGATCTGCTCCATCCCTACGGCACTGTCGCCAATGGGTGAGGCCTCCAACTTCATTGCCAGTTCTATTGCTTTTTTCTATGATTCAATATTCTGCTGCATTAATGGCCCTCGGATGTGTGGTAGCAGCGCATCAATAAAATACTCTTTTTTCTGCACATCAGACATTTGGAAGCTTAATTTATCCATCAACATCTTGAACCATTGATCAAAGTCTCACACAGTTCTCTCCAAATCCCACTTAATCTCCTTAATCTCAGTAATACACTGTGACTCCGATTTAGGTTTCCTGAACTCCGAGATCATTGCAGCTCGAGTCTCTTCAAGGGTCCTCTGGGGTGTTTCGATTGGTGCAGCATAGAACTTCATGAACAATTCTAACGCATGACCCCTCAAGGTCATGATCATCTGTGCTTTCTTTATGTCTGCATTATGGACTAAACGCACCATCCAAACAGCTTCACATAGGAACCAATGTTGCTCTAGGTCTTCCGTTCCATTCCCATTAAATGTTGGTAATCTAACATCTATTGCATTCATTGAGTTGGCATCGGGGTTTTCTCATTCATAATTCACAGGGGGTGTACCTTCTCGCACACTAGTCACAGGAATAACACTACATGTATTAGCAGTCCTTTCTGGGGATGAAACTCTATATCTTACCTCTAGTGATATTACTAGGGTTATGTAGTTATGTCTTGACCTCGACGTCCTCTCAGAATCCTCGAAATCTTCTGGTCCTTCTGAAATAGGGCTATAGTTCTCCTCTTCATCACTAGACCCTTTGCCTTTGTATGACCAAATTGCGTGTTCACTTCCCTCAAAAGAGCGAGGATTTCGTCGTCCCCTTTTGGTTTAGGCTTCTCTTTCCTGATCTGAATATTCTTCCACTTCTTAAGACTCCAACTTCTAGTTCATGTTCTGTTCTTCCTCGGAACATTTCAACTTGCCTCTTCCCATATTCTCAATAGTTCATCTATTGCATAACCTCCTTCTTAGGCACGCAACTCAACTAAGCTGCAAAATACCCTTCTCATAGGAAAGCAATTTTATCCATGTACTGATATGTAACAAGTATCTTCTTCGGGGTCTGTGGAAAAAAATTATTTCGGCTTCACTATATGAGGTTATAGTATCTACTACAAACTCAATAATGTATCCTTGCAATATACTATCAACCCAAAAATCAACAGCTCTAGAAATAGGGTTACTTACACTGGTTACCTCATGAACCAACTAATCACTCTACTCAACAGCCTCTCTTCTCTGAAAATTTGTCTACTTAGTCTCCAATCTCGACAGCCATTCATGTAGTAAAATCGGGAATAAGGCAAAGAAAATATTGTGAATATCAGAATATATATATTCATCTATCCAGTTCTCTACGCTCAACCGTGTCCTTGTGCTCTCTTTTTGTGCAAATGCTAGCATTTTAGAATCTAGCCACTCTTCTATCTCCTTCTTCATCGGGTGCCACAACATTTCCCTCGATTTGATCAATAAGGTCCCGGGAATGGAACTATTTTTGGCCACTTTTCCTAACTCATGCGACCCAGGTTCTGTATAGCCCTTCAACCCAACAAACACCCCAGATACCGAGCCAACAGAGAAATCCCCCTTGGAATCACCTATGAAGTAGGCATAGTCTCACTCGAGATATCCCTTCGATGGGTAACCGCTGGAACCATGTTTCCACAATTGTCGAGGGGTTATAGGCCCTTGGCTCGCAACCAAGGAGCTCAATGAATAAAACCATATGGCTGGATAGAAGAGTCAGTTGTGCGTGACATAGCACAAATATATGTCATCACGCACAACTTGTCCTTTATTTCCACCTCACAACTGGCGCAACATATGTGGCACAGCTGACTCATACCAATAAACTATTTGCTACTTAAGTCATGACTGAAGACAGAAGTGCACATGCCGATATAAACATGTATATTTCAATGATGCCTTCCCAACATTCGTCTATTGATTACAAGATAACATTCGACATTCAAGCAACATTTCAGCATTACACCAAAAATCAAATAACAACCATTCAAATAAACATTCACCACATCAATCATCCATTTCAACAAAATAGATAACATGGAAACCCATTTGGGAAAAACCACCAAGTTGCTCTTCATTTGGCATGAGAAAAGGATATAGCACCTTGCATTTTGCGGGATGCGGACTAATATTAAGATATGTATCTGCAACTCAAACTTATGGTTCTCATGCTTTCTGGATTTCTCTTCTACCCTACCTCTACTCCTAGCGGTCTGCGCACATAGAAGCCAGATCTGTAGCTCAACAGCCCCCTATCGCTACCAGACTCATCATGATTCTTTCTTTCCTCTGATCTCTACAACATTACAAAAAAATTGGCATCCTTCACCATGGATCACCAATGACCAGTAGAAAAATCACTACAAAACTAACCTAGACATAGTTATGACCAACTAAAAGCAGTCACAACCAACCAACCTTTTTTCCCTTGAATCCCTCCTATTTATACTATTTTACATGGCCACACAGGGCTGACTATATACAGAAAATTTGTTAACTATCACCATGAGCCACCCCTCATGCTACAACTATGGTAATTACGAATTGACACAAGGCACTATCATCCTAAATTACAAATATCCCCTCATATGTGTGTAGTTGCAGGATTACGTCGCCTTAAACGGCCATGATCTGGATTCTCCACCTGTCACTTTCCAGTCGTTATCACTTATGTGCTCCTGTGCTTTCCTTTCCTTCATCATGCACCTCTCCATTCTGTCTGCGTTGGTCCTTTTCTTTTTTCATGATATTCCTTTATTTCTGTCACACGCACGATGCACCTTCTTTGCTTGCGCGTGAGCTTCTTCCTTGTGCTCCTTTCCCAGGTCAACATCGAGAAATAATATGCAAGATATCGACGGTGGAGAAGGAATCTTGTGGAAAGAAGCTTGCGAAAAGGAGCTTGCAGAAATTGAGATACGATTTGTGGAAATATCACATGCTACACCCCGCATCCCGCAATATAGAGATCAACGATCAAGAAGAATCCCGGTGACGGTCAATAGTAGAAAACTGACTTCTGCATTCTACAGTGTAGAAAGGCGTTTGCAAAAAGGAAAAAGATGACAGTTGACATCCCGCATCCCGCATATCGCAATCTGGATATCGACACTCAAGAAGAATCCTGATGAAGATCAACGGTGGGGAATTGTTGAAATAGAAACTTGGTGCAGAAATGCGATTTAAAAAAGGAAATCTGTAGAATAGATCAATGGTCTGAAGAGATCTAGACAAAAGATCAAATATCCAGATTATATCTAGTGAAGAAGATTATGGATGCACCAGAAAATAATAAATAGGGCTGCTGAAATGAATTCTGAGCTATGGGAAGAACGAAACGTTTCCTTTGCTGAAGTGAGGCAACGGTTGAATGTGTAGATGATGATTAGTTGTGTCTGTAAATAAACAGTCATGATCCAAAATGAAAGAGTTTAGCTATGGAGGTTTGTGTTGATAATAAATAGGTATAGTGTATTTAAATAAATGAATGTGTAAAGAATTAAGTGGCTCTATTAGTAAGCTTGACAGAGTCCAAAGCGAATAGTTTACAACTGTTCCAAAAGACTGAGAAAATCAAATCAGGGTAGCAAGGTGGTGCTGGTGCAAGCCATAGATCTACAGGAGTTCGAAGCCTCCTTCCAGTCGTAGCTAGAGAATAGGGTGTCATAGAATCCTTGTCTATTGAAGTAGGGAAAAAACCATATGGGTGTTGTATCATCCTAGTCTATAGTTGCAGGAAAAAGCTAGGTTGGGTTTTTCATCCTTTTTTAGTAGCAGATAAACAATTTTGTAAAATTCATCTTATTAATGAGTTTTTGTTGGTGGTTTTCTCTTTGAGGTTTCCACGATAAAACTTGTGCCTATATTGTTTATTTTTGTGTATTTTATTTCTAAAAATACAATATTGATTCACCCCCCACTCTTAGTATTGTGGAATAAACCAACAATTGGTATTAGAGAAAATTCCTTCACAACACCTTAACAACTGGAAGGAAGATCCCATCCAAAAATCACAGTGGATCAACAAGAAGGATTGGACACTAGCAAACCTTCACTATTTACCGGAGAAAATTATGCTTACTGGAGTGTAAGAAGAGGTGTCATTTGATGTCCCTGGGATGGAAGGTTTGGGAAGAAACAAAAAATGAGCTTAAAATAGGAAACCAATACGCTACGGACACAGTTGAACTAGGTGAATATGAAGGTAATGCCAAAGCCCTAAACGCAATCTTAAATGGTTTAATAAATTCAATGTTTACTAAAGTTATGCTATGCACATCTTCCAAACAAGCTTGGGACAAGTTGAAAATTATCTATGAAGGAGAATCAAAAGTCAAAGAATCCAAACTTCAAATGTATAAAGGTCAATTTGAAAGTCTTTAAATGAAAGAAGAAGAGAATATTGGTGAATACTTCATTCATGTAGATGAATTTGTTAATGGGTTCACAGGGCTTGGAGAAAAATTAAAAGAAAAATAAGTGGTAAGCAAGGTACTAAGAGAATTACCAATGAGATATGACCCAGAGGTATCTAACTTAGAAGAAAGAGATGATCTTGAAAATGTAACAATGGATGAGTTACATGGAATTCTCACTGCATATAAGATGAGAACATGACAAAATGGATCTTCAAGAAAAGAAGAAGCTTTTAAATCCTCCTTAAAAAATCAATCAGAAAACCCAAATGATGAGGAATCTCTTTTCAGTAATAAACTTGAGAGAGGGATTGGAAAATACAAGGGGAATTTACCATTAAAGTGTTTTAATTGTGTAAGGATTGGAAATTTTTCCACTAAATGCACCTACACTAAACAAGATGAGAATGAAGATAAGGAAAGTTTGAAGTTCAAAAAGGGTAAACCAGGAAACAAGAAAAAACCCCATGAGAAAAGGAAAATTGTGTACACCATAGAAGACAGTGAAGATTCAAATGGAAGTGAAGTTGAAGAAACTAAAGTTTTATTTATGGGTCTAGATACTCAAGCCTTAAATAGTGGCTCATATATAGAAGGATAAGTTACCTAAGAGTTGAACTTGTTAGCGACCTTAAAGAACTTGAGAATTGTAGGAAAAAGAACAGACAGTCAAATATTATCATCAGTCAGTTGGAAGCTCAACTTATAGATGCCAAAAAGGTTGAGGAGGACCTAAATATACAACTCAAAAGAAGAACTGAGTCTGAAAAGATTGCAGAAGAAATCATGCAATTCTAGAGAAAGCTTGATCAAGAATCTATCAAGTCAAAGTTTAAGAATAGCTCAAGGATTCTAGATGACATTTTGAGTATCCAAATACCATCAAGTGATAGGTTTGGTTTGGGGTTCATTAAAAATAATAATCTAGAGAGTTTTTTTGTCACAAATTAAGAAGGAAGTAAGAAAATTTGTGCTAAAACACTAAAGACACCAGCTAAAAAGGAAAGAAGCAAGAAACTAGGCTTAAATTCTCAAGATAAAAATAGAAATAATATAGCACCCAAGATACCAAATAGATATCTACATATCTTTTTAGGTCACTATTTTTATTCTAATAATTTTGGTCATAAAGCCTTAAATTGCAAAACTGAAAGAACGGTTTCTAAATACAAGAAGAAGTCATTAAGTAATAAGACGAAGAGAAATAAGAATATTTTTACACTACTCCAAAAATATGATATAGAATGTTACAAGTGTAATAACCATGGACATATGGCAAGAGATTGTAAACTGAAGAATCCTACAAGGAATACTGTTGAAATCAAAATGCAAAACACCAAACAAAAAACATATTGGAAAGAGAAGGAAGAAATGGAAAGTTCCATGATTTCTTTATGTGCAACCGAAAGACAAACTTATGGCACTTGGACAGTGGTTTTTCAAAACACATGACCGGTGAATAAAGAAAATTCATAACACTAAAAGATAATAAGGGAATAGTCACTTTTGGAAACAGTCTGTTTTCCAAAATAATCGTCAAGGGAACAGTTGTTGTCAATAGCAAGATCAAAGCAAAAAAAAAATTGCTAGTTGAAAACCTCAAGCCTAATCTTCTCAATGTAAGTCAAACATGCGACCAAGGACACATTTGTATATTTAACTCAAAAAAATGTGAAACCAAGAATAAGAAATCAAGAAAGGTCATTTTCATTACTATGAGAAATACAAATAATGTATACACCTTGGAAAATGAAAACCAATGCTACTTAAGTATGGTAGAAGAAAGTTTGTTATGGCACAGAAGGTTGGGATATTTAGGTTTTGAAAATATTTCCAAAATAACAACGAAGGAAGCTCTAAGAGATCTACCAAAAATGGTAGTTCCTCTAAACTCTGTGTGTAAACATTGTCAATATGGGGAGAAAACCAGATCCAGTTTCAAAATAAAAGAACATATGACCTCACACCCTCTGGAAATAATACACACAAACCTGTGTTGACCAACCAGAACTAAAATCCTGCAAGGATATCACTATTTCATGTTGCTCGTTGATGATTACACAAGGATGACTTGGGTGGAAGTCCTCAAAGAAAAATCAGAACCTTTTGAAAAATTTAAAATCTTCAAAGCAATGGTTGAAAATGAGTATGGTATGAAATTCAAGTGTCTTAGATCAAATAATGGGGGAGAATTTAAATCCAATGAATTCAATTATTTATGTGAAGGCCATGGAATTAAGATTCAATTTTTAGGTACAAAAACTCCTTAGTAGAAAGGGGTTGTTGAAAGGAAAAACAAAATAGTCCAAGAAGCTGCCAAAACTATGCTCAATGAAGCAAAATTGTCAGATTCATTTTGGAGAGAAGTTGTATACATAGCTATCTACATACTTAACAGAGGGCAACTCAGAGTGAATAAGGATAAGACCCCCTGTGAATTGTGGTATGAAAGACCGACCTTAGTCAAATATTTTGAAGTGTTTGGCAGTAACTGTTACATCGAAAGAAATGAGGATGACCTGGGAAAGTTCGACTCCAGGACTGATAAAGGAATATTTTTAGGATACTCATCCACCAAAAAGGAATATATGTGCTACAATAAAAGGTTACATAAAATTGTAGAAAGTGCTGATGTGAAAGTAGATGATATAAAACTAAGGAAAGAGAAAAATATTGACAGTATTAAAAATACATGTGATGATGAAATAAAATACTTGCAAAAGGATGAGAGAATTCATAACGAAGAAGAAGACAAAGAGAAGGAAGATACACAGGAAGATGATGAAGACTTCCCTATACCTGACACTAAAAATCCTTCTAGAAGGGTACAAGAGGATCATCCGAAGTCATAGATCATGGGTGATAAAAATGTTGGAGTCAAAAAAAGAAGACAACTACCATGTGTGTAACAAGCCCTACTCTCAGTAGTAGAACCCAAGAACCTTACAGAATCCAACAAAGTTGATGAATGGGTCAAATCCATGAATGAAGAACTAAATCATACTGAGAAAAATGAGACCTGGGAACTTGTCCCAAGACCGAAGATAAATACATTGTAGGAACCAAATGGATTTTCAAAAAAAGTTCAAACAAGATGGGAAATTAATAGGGAACAAAGAAATATTGGTTTGTAAGGTGTATACCCATGTGGAAGGTATTGATTTTGAAGAAACTTATGCACCTGTAGCTCAATTTGAAGGAATCAGAATGTTTTTAGCACTATCATGCCATAAAAATTTCAAATTATATCAAATGGATGTCAAGTCTACATTCCTTAATGCAAAACTAGAAGAAGAAGTGTATATTGAACAACCTGAAGGGTTTCTCTTGTCTGAAAACAAAGATTATGTCTGTAAACTGAAAAAAGGCAATCTATGGACTCAAACAAGCTCCAAGAGAATGGTTTTCAAGACTAGATATAGTACTTGAAACAACAAGGTTTTAAAAGAGGAGTCACTGAAAGTAATCTTCACCTAAAAATCGAAGATAAAAATATGATCATTGTTGTTTTCTATGTGGATGATATCATTTTTTGAAGTAATATTCAAATCCTAAGTGTATACGTTGCCTCTAAAATGAATAAATAATTCAAAATGTCAATGTTGGGTGAATTGAAATTCTTCTTAGGATTGCAAGTCTACCAAACATATGAAGGAATTTTCATCTCTCAAGCTAAGTACATCAAAGATATGTTGAAAAAGTTTAAAATGGAATATTCCAAATGTATTGGTACTCCTATGGTCACTAGTTGCAAGTTAATTAAGGATGACGAATCTCTGAAAGTAGATCATACCATGTTTAGATCTATGATTGGCATTTTTCTATATGTGACAGCCACAAGACCAGATGTGATGCAAATTGTTGGATTGGTGGCTAGATTCCAGTAATCTCCCAGAGAAACACATGTAACAGCGATAAAAAGGATTTTAAATATCTAAAAAGTACCATGGCTTATGGTTTATGGTATCCAAAAGGACAAGAATTTACCTTGAAAGCATTTACTGATGTAAATTGGGCAGGAAGTGCTAATGATCAGAAAGTACTAGTGGAGCAGCATTATTTCTAGGAAATTGTTTAGTATCATGGTCAAGTAAAAAACAATCCTCCATTTCACTCTCTATAGTAGAGGCAGAATATATTTCTACTGCATCATGCTGCACTCAGGTTATTTGGATGAAACAAACCCTATAAGATCTACTTGTAAAATATGAACATCCAATAGTGATCAACTTTGATAAGACTAGTGATATATATATTTCTAAAAATCCTATCATGCATTCTAAGATAAAACATATACCAATTAAGTATCACTATCTAAGAGAACAGGTATCTCAAAAAGTTGTCAGATTAGAATACATTGACACAAAAGAACATATTGCTGAAATTTTCACCAAACCACTACCTAAGGAAGACTTTGAGCATCTTAGACAGAAGATGGGAGTAATTCCTTTACAAAATCACTAAAAGAAGGAAGCACAGTCTCAGGGGGAGATATGATGATAGGGGGAGCTTTCAGACAGAGAGGTCTCTTTGTCATTGGTGTCATGTTAGTTTTTCAACATTAAGCTAGCATTATTAGGATCTTTAACTGAGAGAATAACAAGTACAGCAATCAAACACAAGAGACAATGAACACAGTGTTTTTCCTTGGGGAAACCATAAAGGAGAAAACCTCACAACTTCCTCAGAGATAGAATCAGCACCAAAATAGTAAAAGCCCCAAAACAGTAAGTGATCTCCTAACAGCAGTAATCTTCTTCTTGACTAGCCCCAGTGTCTTCTCCTTCCTCAACTATGCGCTATACTTGAGTGTGGATGAGTTGTGTGATAAATAGAGAATCCAATTCTCTATTTATACTAATCCCGACATGACTAAAACCCTACTAGGGTCGGCCTCTACTAGGAGAGTCTAATAACCCTAGTGCCCCGGAACTGCAGGCACTTTAACCCTTAGACAATCGGAGGGTTACTCACTATGACTTGACATGACTTGTTTACATTATTGATCCTCTCGATCAAAACATCGGGGCATGAAAATATGACTCAATTACATTATATATACATCCCAGAATAAACATCGGGTTACAATACATAAGATACTTAGATGAATACATTCCGAAGTTACAAATACATCAACACTCCCTCTTAACTAGGAAGGTATTCTTTTGACACAATTTTCAGCACTGGTCTTCTTCTCTGCATCAACTGGATCATCTCATCATCTGCATATTAAGTCTTTTGAGTCTTCAGATCTGGATCATCTCTCGATCTGGGTCATCATGCGATATCATCACTGGATTTGGATCATCACCGGTCATCATCACTGGATCTGGATCATCACTCGATCTGGATCATCATGGGATATCATCACTGGATCTGGATCATCACTCAATCTGGATCATTACTGTTGGATCATCATCACTGGAAATCATCATCACGGGTACGATCTCATGATTCTTCTTGTCACAAAAATTTCTACAGAGCCAACCCTTTTTCATGTTGGTTGTAGGCCTAGCCATCATGTAGGTCTTCACCCAGCACTTACATCTGACCTACTCGTCAGAAAGGCACACCCAGCACTCACATTTGATCATGTAGGAACCAATCCTATAATCATATCAGAAAGACCCAGCACTTATATCCACCCAATGAGGGAACACATCCCATTACTGATGGAAGGGCTCTGCACTTACATCCACCTAGTGAGGGAACACATCCCATTACTGATGGAAGGGATCTGCACTTACATCCACCTAGTGAGGGAACACATCCCATTACTTATGGAAGGGCTCTACACTTACATCCACCTAGTGAGGGAACACATCCCATTACTGATGGAAGGTCTCTGCACTTACATCCACCTAGTGAGGGAACACATCCCATTACTGATGGAAGGGCTATGCACTGATATCTGATCATGAGGGAACAAATCCCATCAATCATATTAGAATGGCCCCCATTCCTCCTCGATTGAGCTACCCGGTAACTAAACAGGTGCCTCCATTATCCTAGAGAATGGCAGTTGCCCTTACATCCAACCTACTTGTCGGAATGGCCAACACTCACATCTAAAATGGAAGGAACTTAATCTTTTAGCCATGACAAAATGGATCATCCCTTACATCTGATCAAGTGGGAACACATCCCTCTATCACATCATAATGGCTTCTCAGTCCTAGACTGAGTTTTCCTGGTAACTGACCAGGTGCCTCCATTCCTAGAATGGAAATTGCCCTTACATCTGTCCTACTCAACAGAATGGCCAACACTCATATCTGACATGGAAGGAACCAATCCTCTCACCATGACAGAATGGCTCAGCCCTTACATCTGATCATGGAAGGAACCAGTCCTCTCACCATGTCAGAATGGCTATGGGTCTCATCACTTTCTCTTCGAAGAAACCTTGATCTGGAGAACACCAAGCTTCTCCCTGAAGTACTCAAACTTCATCCTAGCCAATGGATTCGTCAATACATCAGCTATCTATTCCTCCATCGCAACATACTGGAGCTTCACTGCTCCCCTCTACACCATATCCATGATATAGTGATACTTGATCTCAATATGCTTCGACTTGTCATGGAACACTGAATTCTCTGACAACTTCACACAACTCTGGTTGTCACAATGTATACAAGTAGCATCCAACTGAAGATCAAATATATCAGACAGTAGCTTCCACAGCCATACTACCTCACAACTAGCTGAACAAGTTGCGACATACTCTGCTTTAGCTGTACTCAGTGCCACACAAGATTGCTTCCTGCTAAACCAAGAGATCACACCCGATCCCATACTGAAGCAACACCCTAAAGTGCTCTTCCTATCAATGGCACTGCCTGCCCAATCTGAATCAACATAACTCTCCAGGTTAATCTTATGATTCGCATCGTACTTGAGCCCATAATCAACTGTACCCTTCAGGTATCTCAGAATATGCTTTGAAGCAATCAAGTGAACATTTCTTGGATCTGTCAAGAACTGGCTCAAGGTGTTCACAGCAAAGAAAATGTCTGGTCTCATGTTCGTTAGGTACATCAATGACCCAATCATCTAACGATACATTGTAGCATCAACCGATTCTGATCAAGCATCACTCAATAGCTTCAGGTTCGATTCCATAGGTGTGGTCATAGCCTTGCAGTCCATCATCCCAAACCTCTTCAGGATCTCTACTGCATACTTCCCTTGTCCAAGGAAGATTCCATATGTACTCTGCCACACCTCCATACCTAGAAAGTAATGCATCATCCCTAAGTCCTTCATTTCGAACTCAGCAGCAAGATTTCTCTTTGTATCAGCAATCAACCCATCTATACCTGACACAAATAGATCATCTACATATAGTAGAAGCATCACTGGGTTGCCATCCTCAACCTTATATTAAAGGTTGAAATCTGTTTTACTCTTGGTAAAGCCCAAACTGGATAGAAAGCTATCAATTTTGTCGTACCAGGTCCTGGGTTCCTGTTTCAAACCGTACAGGGATTTTTCAATCTGTATACATGAGACTCTTTGTCATGTGTCTCAAAACCGAGTGGCTATTCTACATACACTTCCTCTTCCACTATACCATTCAAGAAAGCGGTCTTGACATCCATTTGGTGTATCTTCCATTTCATGAATGCAGCCATAGCAAGTACTGATCTGATGGAAGTGTATCTGGCTACAGGTGAAAATGTTTCTTCATAGTCTATTCCTTCTTTCTGAGAGAAACCCCAAGCTACAAATCTTGCGTTATACTTTTCAATGCTACCATCTGTAGCATGTTTGATCTTGTAGATCCATTTGGAAGTTACAACTGACTTCCCTTCTGGTCTTGGGACAACATCCCAAACATCATTCTTCATGATCGATTCATATTCTTCGATCATAGCATCCTTCCATTCTTTTTCGTTCTTCCGCTTCTTCATAACTGGAAGGTTATTTATCAATGAAGTCACATAATAAAGCTACATACCTGGAGTAGGATCTAGTCCTCTTCCTTTCTCTGTGATTCTCTTCTGGAGCCCCATATCTTTCCACACCTTGGATAAGTTCTCGTACCCAAGCAGGTTTCCTCTTATGAGGATTCTTCTCTAGAGGTGGATCTACAGGTCTTTGTGGTTCTTCAAATTATCGATCTTCTTCTTGAGCTTCTTCATTCATGGTTGTCTCATGAATTCTGGGTGCTTCTACTTCTACTTCTTCAGGTTCTTCAACAGGTATCTTTCTGGATTTGTTGTAAGCTGTGTCTTCATCAAATGTCACATCCCTTCTGATGTCAATCTTCTTGTATCCTGGGAAATAGATTCTGTAAGCCTTAGAGATTTCAGAGTATCCCACAAATATGCCCTTCTTTCCTGAAGGATCTAATTTTGTTCTCTTCTCTTTTGGAATGTGTGTTTACACAGGACAGTCAAATATTCTGAGATGGATGACTTCTGGTTTCTTTCTGGAGAAGACTTCTTCAGGAGTCTTGTTCTTGAGTACTCTATGTGGAGTATGGTTTCGTACATACACTGTTGTTCTGGCAGCTTCAGCCCAAACATGCATAGGAAGATCTTGATCATGAAGCATTTCTCTTGCAGCTTCCATGATGGCTCTATTCTTCCATTCCGCAATCCCATTCTGTTGTGGATTATAAGGAGTGGACAACTCCCTCTTAATCCCTGATTCTTTGCATAGCTCTTTGAATTAATTCAAAGTGAATTCTCCACCATTATCTGATCGAAAAGTCTTTATCTCCTTTTCAGTATGGTTCTCTATCAAGGCTTTGAATTCCTTGAACTTGTTGAATACTTCGTCTTTGTTCTTCATGAAGTAAACCCATGTATTCCTAGAAAAATAATCAATAAAAGAAACATAATATGCATACCCGCTTAGTTATTTTGATGACATAGGACCGCATACATCGGAGTGGATGATTTCTATAATGCCTTTGGCTTTGCTTTCACTGCTAGGAAATGTCTTCTTTATATTCTTCCCTTTTGCACATCCTTTGCAAACCCCATCATGTTTTTCTTGGAATTCTGGAAGACCTTCAACATCTTTGCTTGCAACAGGTAGTGCTCTGTAATGCACATGTGCAAGCCTTCTATGCCAAATCCCATTTGGCTCTACTGTGTCATGGACCAAGGATTGTTCTAGATGGCCCTTCAATTTGTATAGACCTCCTTCTTGTTCTCCAATCACTACCACATCATCGATAGTCTTTCCTCTAGGCCACATAATGACTTGACCATCTATGAATGCAACCCTCATTCCTTTTGCATCCGATGCTGATATGGAGAGAAGGTTCTTCTTGAGTCCTGGAACAAACAATACTTCTTTCATTGTTAGAGACTTACCAGAGTCTAGTTTATATGAAGATTCCCCACTACCTTTTATTGGATATTGGTAGTCATCTCCTAGCTTCACCTTGTGAGGTGATACATGCTCTGACAGTCTCACAAAGGATTCCTTGTATCCGGTCATATGTTTGGAAGCCCCACTGTCTATAAGCAAATCATCACTTCCATGAGAAATGTTACCTGTGAGAGCGGAGATCAGAACATATTCATCCTCTCTTGAAGAATCTTCACTTTCATATTTGGATCTCTTCTTGGATGGTTCATCATCCTCTGCAGCATGAGCATGATGTCTTCTTTTGTTTCACTTCTTCTTATGAGAGTGGTCCTTGTTCTTAGGACAGTCTTTTGCAAAGAGTCGTCTTTCATCACATGTATAACATTTCATTTTGGATAGGTCTCTTTTAATGTTATCTCTATGATGAGGATCCTTCCTTTAGAGTAATGAGGTCTCCTCCTACCTTTCTTGGAGTGAACTATGAGAGCTTGATCTTCACTACCCATCTTCTCTTCTCGAGTTGCTATCCGTGCTTCTTCTTGAGAAAATTCTTCCCATAGTCTGCTGAATTTGACTAGCTTCTTTCTAGCACAGATTCCTTGAATGAAAGCATCCCATGACCTAGGAAGGCCATTCAAAGTAGTCATCACAATCTCTACATTCTCCACTTCCTCATCTACAGCTTCTAATTGTTCCTTGATCTGAGAAACCCTTGTGAAGTAAGATTGGATGGTCTCTGCATTTTGAATCTTCACATTCTTTAATTGATTTCTCAGAGTCATCTTCATGTTTATGTTCTTCCCTTCAAACAATTTGGTTAGGGCATCAAACATAGATTTAGGTGTCTTAAGAAAGGACACCTGTGGGATAAGGTGATCCTTGATAGAATCAGCAATGATCCTCTTTTCCATAACCATCTTCTTCTTATGTAAGGCCTTTGCCTCATCTCCCTCTGGAACTGGAACCTCCTCATGAATGTAGGAGTCTAATTCATTTTCTTCCAAGCTCGGAAATTTTCAGCTCCCTCAAGCTTCTCATCAAGTTTGGTATGATAAGACATCTTAAATGAGAACCTCAAATGGAAATACAAAAGATTTTAGATCTTACCAAGTTCAAGATGTCGGATCTAAAACTTGATTTGAAATCCTGTAGAGCTGGTTCAGGAGCAAATTAGGGTTTTGCTTTTCCAGAGTTCTATCTACCCAAATGCCTTGAAATTTGTCCCTAACTTTGATTTTGGGGAGCAGATCAATCCGGGCCTGGGCTCACTGAAAAATTCCTCTTCTGTGAAAATCCCTAATTTCGGATAGCAGTGACAGGTCCAAAACTAAAAACCTCAGAATTGGATTCTACTTCAACAGAAAGATGCGCCCTAAGGAGGAGAGTTATTCCACATTACTTTTGCTGAAGATCTATGGAGGAAGATCCACAAACTAGGAAGCCCTAGTTCCCGCAGCTGCACAATGTCTTCTTCTCAGGTTAGCTCTGATACCATGTTAGTTTTTCAACATTAAGCTAGCATTATTAGGATCTTTAACTGAGAGAATAAAAAGTACAGAAATCAAACACAAGAGACAATGAACACAGTGTTTTTTCCTTGGGGAAATCATAAAAAAGAAAACCCCGCAACTTCCTCAGAGATAGAATCAGCACCAAAATAGTAAAAGCCCCAAAACAGTAACTGATCTCCTAACAGCAGTAATCTTCTTCTTGACTAGCCCCAGTGTCTTCTCCTTCCTCAACTATGCACTATACTTGAGTGTGGATGAGTTGTGTGATAAATAGAGACTCCAGTTTTCTATTTATACTAATCCCGACATGACTAAAACCCTACCAGGGCCGACCTCTACTAGGAGAGCCTAATAACCCTAGTGCCCCGGAACTACACAGACTTTAACCCTTAGACAATCGGAGGGTTACTCACTATGACTTGACATGACTTGTTTACATTATTGATCCTCCTGATCAGAACATCAGGACATGACAATATGACTCAATTACATTATAGATACATCCCGGAATAAACATCGGGTTACAATACATAAGATACTTAGATGAATACATTCTGAAGTTACAAATACATCAACATGTCAAAGGGGGAGAATGATTAAATATCTTGCCATCAATGCTAAAGTGGGATATTTTTGAGTAGATTAGTTTACATTGATGTCAAATTAGTTATCGAAAGTCAAATATATGGTGGAAGACTGAAGGTTGCAGGTATCTAGAATAACAAAGCTAGTAACCATGTTACAGGTTGTAGGTTGTAGGGTGAATGACAAACGAATAGCCATATAGCAAGTTGAACGATTGAGATCGGTTATCCAATTTTGTTTCTTAATGAACTAGCACAGAGGTTAAACATGTATGAAGTGATAAATTTCCACGAATAATTAAGATTGGACGGCAGAGGTTAGTCCCTCCCTAGATCCAGCGACTGAGGATCAATTCTGAAAAAGATAGGAGGAAGGATGAAGTTCCACAACAATCAAGATCGGATGGATTATATTATTCCCACACTATGTCCAACTATTAAGGATTAATTCCAACAACTAGGAGGAAAATCCAAAGTTTCGTAAAAGATCAAGATAGATGACTGAGATTAATTCCTCTAAATGAGATCAACAGTGCGGAAGAAAAAGAGTGGAAAGGGAATTGCGGAAGTAACATTTAAATATTTTATGAACCCGCAATCAGCAACTGCAATCCAAAAGATCAAAGGTCAGGAAAGACTGTGCAAGAGATCGACAGTGTGGAAGAAAGCTTGTGGAAATAATCTTGCAAAAAGGAGCTTGCAGAAAGTCGATATACGATTTGAGGAATGTGTGGTTGTATTTACATTAAATCTGACAACATTTCTATACTGCCAATGAAGGTGAGGATATACGACCTTTATAATGGAAATGTGGTCATATTTTTGACACATATGCAATGAAATTTGCGATCGAATATCCAACGTTTACGAAGCAAACTTAGTCGGAGTTCTGACATGCATGCACTAGAATTTGTGGTCATATTTCCGATAACTATGAATCAAATGTAGTCGGTTATCTGACATCTATGCAATTAAATGTTTGGTTGATTTTTTTATGTCTACAAAGAAAATTTAGTTATATTTTTTATGTGTTTTTTCATTGTCAAAAAAATGCTGAAATTTAACTGACCTTTAAAAAGAAAGAGGATTGTCGAATTACCGACAACAATATGTCGAAAATAAAACATCGAAGCCGTCATATTTGTTTTCAAAAATTATATTGTGGTTCCATGCTTTGAGAATCTTGGTACATGATCATATTTTATCTTATGATGGTTTCTCCAATGCATTAATGGATATATTTGAAAGGAAAGACCCCGGACTTTCTTTCAAAGAACTACACTACTGAAGCACATTGGAACTCCTGAAGCATATATGTTAGAATTTGAAAATGTTTCAGTAATGGTTTCTGATGTTTCTATTGCTAGGTTGGTTTTACTCTTTAATTAAGGATTAGAAAAACCTTTGATAGGGATCATGAAATCCCAAAATCCAACCACATTGAAGGATGACGTGAATTTGACAAGAGACTTGCAGATTGTGTTTCCAAAAGCAAATACCCCCTAAGCCTAATTTCCCTTCCAAATTCAAGGAAGGTAAGAAACCATGGAAAAAGGACTCCTTTTCCAGTGAAAATGAGGGAGTTCCAAACAAAGAAGAACTCAGAAGAAAGAAACTATGCTTCACATGTCAACAACCTTGGGTTCCAGGATATAAGTGTACATAGGGGAAGCCACACTAGATTTAAATTTTCTATGAATATGAGGAAGAGGGTGAGGATGATGAATCACAAATTACAGCCCAGGAAGAGAGGTATGAAACAACAGAAGAAGAATATCCCACTCTCGATACAGGAAAAATTACAGTATTTTTAGGTGTACCTAGATTTCACACCCTTAAGCTAAAGGGTAACATGCAAGTACAAAAGGTTATGGTCTTAGTGGATGGAGGATCCACTCATAAATTCATTTATACAGCCTTGGTGGAGACGAGAAAGTTACAATATGAAACTTTCGATGGCTTCATGGTCATTATTCCGGGGAACAATTCTATGGACTACACCAAATGGATTCCAAAGCTTCAAGTTTCTATAGGCAATCATACTATCACTAACCATTTTTATTTAGTGAATGTGGTTTTGGGATTCCAATGGTTGTATTCTTTAGGGGAGCATACAGTGAACTATCAAGTCCCTAAAATGAGGTTCAAAAATTCAAAAGGGAACCCCATCTTGTTGAGAGGAATGCACACTTACCCAAATAAAGTGGTGTGCTCTCATATTATGAGTTCTATATTGAGGAATGGAGGCATAAAATGGGATTTTGAATTTTTAATTACATATTATAAACCTCACTTGAAGGTTTCCAAGCATCCTAAGGAGATAGAGCAGTTATTGAGTAAGTATGAGAGGGTTTTTGGAGACCTTCCCCTAGGAAGACCACCAGACAAAGGGGTGGAGAATACCATTGAGTTAGAGATAGGAACCCAACCTATAAAAATGCATCCCTATATGCACCCCAAAAGGATTCAATATGAGATTGAGGAGGCCATTAAATAAATTTTGGAGTTGGGTCTCATAAGGCCTAGTTCAAGCCCATATGCTTCTTCAATTGTTATGGTAAAGAAAAAGGATGGAACTTTTAGGATGTGCATTGATTTTAGAGATTTGAATAAGAAGACAATGAAGAATAGATATCCCATCCCAAGGATTTGTGAGTTCATGGATGATCTCCATGGATCCTACTTTTTCTCAAATATTGAGCTTAGATGTGGTTATCATCAAATTCAAATGAAGGAAGAAGACATACCAAAGACTTCTTTCAGATGCCACTATGGTCACTTTGAGTTTGTTCCCATGCCCTTTGGATTTACAAATTCTCCTACCACATTCCAATCATGCAATAACAATATATTCCACAAGCAACTTCGTAATTTTGTACTATTTTCCTTTGATGGAATTCTTATTTACAGTAAAACATGGAAGGAACATTTGCATCATCTAGAAGTGGTATTAAAAATTTTGCATGATCAATATTTGTTTTCTAAGCTATCATAATGTGAGTTTGGTTTCATAGAAATTTTGTGTCTTGGAAACATCATTGGTCAATATGGTGTGAAGGTGGATATGGAAAAAAAATCCATTATAGAATGACCTCGTCCCAAAAAATATCAATGAATTGAGAGGACCCATCGGAATTTGTACCTACTATAGAAATTTTGTAAAGGGGTTCTCACAACTCACTTCACCTCTCACTAATTTGAAAAAGAAGGATGATTTCCAATGGCATGAGGGGGATGAAAATTTTTTCCAAAGAATGAAAGAGGTAATAAGAAATTGCATTATTCTAGCCTTTCCTAATTTTTCTAAACCATTTGTATTGGAATGTGATGCATTAGGAAAAGGAATCGGAGCAGTCATCGATCAAGGAAAAAACCCAATAGATTTCAAGAGTAGGAAGCTACAACCACATGAGAAGATTTACTCTATTTATGATAAATAAATGTTACCCATCATGCATGCTTTGATCAAGTTTAGGGAATACTAGGCAAGAAACAAGTTTGTGGTCAAAACTAACCATAACAAATTAAGGTAATTCCTCACTCATAAGGATCTAAATGAAAGGAAACAAATTGGGTGAGTAAGATTCAAGGACTTGAGTTTGATATTCAATATGTGAATGGAAAAAATAATGTGGTAGCATATGCCTTATCTAGATTACCTTATATTTCTCTAATGGATGTTGCAGAAAATTGGAAAGCTATAAGTGTTACTCTCACATGGAGAGTGTACCTACATTCATATGTATATGCCGTAGAATAGCACTCGCTTGCGAGTGATCCTATATTTAATGCTAAGGATGCCCTATGATGGTTCCTTGCAAATGATGTAGTATAACACTCGCATGGAGTGGTCCTAGCTTCAACGATGAGGATTTCCTATGATGAGTCCTTACAGACACAAGATATATAGTAGTAGATGTTACTCTCACATGGAGAGTGTACCTACATTTATATGTGGATGTTGTAGTTTAACATTCGCTTGTGAATGGTCCTAGATTTAATGTTGAGGATGTCCTACGATGATTCATTATGGGCATGATATTCTAACATTCACATGGAGTGGTCCTAGATTCAACACTGAGGATGTCTTATGATGAGTCCTTACAGACGACAAGTCCTACAATCATGTGCAGACGAGATCTACATTCAATTGTGTATGAATTAGTTGGTCGATACTATGGACCCTCCTCATTAAGGGCAGTAGAATGATGATGGATTGCGTCATCCTTATACCTATTTCCTAAGTGATATCAATTGATAATCCCGCAAAGAGATCATGTGTATTGCAAGTAGTGTTGCAGAAAAGGATCAAGAAGATCGAAGTGATTCTATAAAGGATCAAGAATATCGAAGTGTCGTTAAAAAGGATCAAGTGATCATGTGTTGCAGAAGATAAATACTTAGTGTTGTAGAAGAAAATGTTCCAATACTGAAGACATTTAAGAGTAACTGTTCCAGTTGCTGATTGTGAAAAAATCCTATGACATATAGATGTACTACCTTGATATTACTAAATATGCTCTCTCTCATTACTGCTATAGTTGATGATGATGTTTTCAGTAGAATACCCTTCTTGTTAAGGGGGAGCTTTGGAATATTGTAACTTCGAAGAATATTCTAAATGTATTTTACTGATGTAACCCAAGGGAGATGTATTATTCCTCCATCAGGATGTTACTATTGTATTTTGTCATCAAAGAGTCATGAGGTAAATCCTCCATTATAAGTCGGGTCAATAGTGCCCTAATGAATATAATATAATATTGTTTTGAGTATTCCTAGGTGAAGTCATCCCAGTCAGTTAAGTGGGGCCTACTTGTTAGATTAAAATTCAATTGACAAAAAGAGTATAAATAAAGGATTTGTGTTCCTCATTTAAACACACACTCAATTTTTGTATGGTGCATAGGAGAGAGAGACATACCAGCAAGGAGGAGAATTGCCTATTTTGTGGTTTTATCTTATACATCTTATACAGAGGAACTTTTGATGGGTTGTCTTCCCCATTAGGGTTTCCCATGATAAATATTTGTGTTATTTTGTGTGGTTGTACTTTTATATCTTCCAGTGATCCTTTTGCATATGGCTATGATGTTATAATGTTAAATGTTATCAGATCTTGTATAACCATTAAAAACTTAAAATTCTATGTGTTGTATATGATCCTTTTGTTGTTCTTAGTTATTAAATGGATCAAATTACGATTCAATTACTTGACATAAGTTAATACTATAGATAAATAAATTGTCATTGATATTCCACTAGAGCACTTCATCACAACAAATCTTACATGTTTCTACAAACTCTTAGTTATGTAGTGTGTCACTTAATATTAGGATTTCATATTACTACCTTAGCACATCAAATAATAATTTAAGCTAAAATTGAATTCATAGAAGCCAAATAAAACACCATGCCATTCACATAATGAACATAATTAATGTACACTTGAAAAAACATATGGATAAACCCAACCAGGTGGTGAGTACTATGCCTTGCTCTTTTAATATAGATATGAAATAAAAATACCAATAAAGGTTAACTCATTATGAATCTTCAATTGACACTATGGAATGTATGGATGCTACAAGGTCTTCCACTTCCTCTATTATACTTAAACATCCCACTCCCTTGATCTATTCAATTATGGAACAATAATCATACAATTAGAATGAAACCCCTTTCTTTCCTAGTATCTTAGTATTTAACATGTATGATATCCATATAGGGTTAGGGTTGGGTTTTCTACAATTATATTTGCAGTGCCCATCGTTATCACATTTCCAACACTTCCTTATACCTTTTCCTATGTATTTAGATCTACCCTTAGATTTAGATCTCCCCTCAGATCCCTTATTTATGTTTTTCTCCTGGAGGAAACCTCTCATAGACAAGGCATACATGATATGAGTATCGATGGTTTTCCATCTCATTTATTTTGATGGTATGGATGATACTATTTCATCAAATTTTAAGGTGGCTTGACTAGCACTACCTATTCCAACAATTAGGTTGTACCATGAATCTAGAAAAGAACCTAATAATGTAATACATTTATCTTCTTCAAACATTTTAATGCCAATAGAGGTTATCTGACTTACCAAAGTATTGTAGACATTCATATGCCCTGTCATTTTTTCAGTTTCATCTATTCTGAGATGAAATAGTTTATTTTTCATAAACAACTTGTTTAAAAGGGATTTTGATTGACACAAACTCCCTAGATTAGTCCAGATATTTACCCCACTGTTTTCTCCATATGTGTTCAACAACACATAGTCTAATAAAAATAGTCGTATTGTACTCCTCGCCCTTATTTCTAATATATCCCAATATTCTATCAACACTCCAGTGGGTTATGTACCCGGATCCACAACAATCCATTATTCTTGGTCTAAAAGAAGATCCTCCATTTTGAGCTTCCATAGCTCAAAATTGTGGTCGTTAAATTTCTCGATCTCAATTATTGAATTACTTGTTATTCTCTTTTAATGCAAAAATAAACACTGAAAATCTCTCACTGAACCCAAGTTTATCACAAACCAAATATCTATCAACGACATTGAACCCTCGGCAACAAAGGCATGCCCCTGATGCCAATAGTCTAGCTATGATACCACATGTAAGTTTTAAACATGTGCAGAGAAGAAAAGAATACAAATTATTTAATCAAAATAGAGATTACACCACATCATTCACACATAAAACATAGAGATTTACCCTGGAAACCCTTAACCAGGAAAACAAGCAAACTTTTGAGGCATGCCTCCTATTTTCTCATTATCATTATGAAATCCCTCACAATACAAAATATAGGTATTCCATGGCATCCAATACCCTAATTGGTTAAGAAGGATTAAAAAATAGACGCCAATCCCTTAACCAAGATTAAATTAGTATTTTTAGAAGATTCCCAAAAACAATTTGGTACTCATTGCACTCTCATCAGAAATGGCCTAATAACCATTTCCAACATTGAAAATGGTAGTTAAAGTTGTTGGAGGGATCGTCGGGAGCATTGTTGACAAGCGCACCCCCCCCCCCATACATGCAAATAATATAACACATACTGAACAACTACCAGGATTGCAAGCTCTCTAGTATTTGTCTTGTAAAGTTGAAACTTAGACAGTGTTTCCAAAAAATAGGGATTGTTAACATCCCTTGTTATTTTTTTCGCAAACATGTAAGATATTGATTCCAAATGCTATTATAAAAGGAGATCTTGATGGAAATAAATGGGATCATTGTTTTTTGGCAAATTCATGATATATTTCAGAACTTTATTTGTGCCCTATTTAAAAGTGTGTGAATGTTGATTAAGTGGTGCAGACCAAGGAAACCATATCATTTAGATGGGGTTCATTCTATAGGAAAGGAGTTTCCTACTGTTATAGTTGATTTTACCACACCTGGTTGATCACATATTTATGGCCTTCCCTATCCCTCTACAAACTCTTTGGACCCACTTCACCCATATTATACTTTAATTCTCCAAGAGAGTCCCCAAAAAAAAACCTATTTATACCTTTACGTGAATTTTAAATCTATACTCACGTGTATACGTAGCTTTTGATCCAAAACCCGCATACATCGGGAAATGTGCATAAAGCCAAAAGTTTTTGGATTTTTCCTCATAGAGTTTTGAATATCTTGACTCTTGGCCTTCCATATGCCTTGAGAACACTTGGAATCGACCCTCCATTACCCATTTGGAGTGCTATATATTGAGCCTCTTTGATACATTGAAGGAGGAGAAATTGAAGAGCGAGGAAACTATAGTCCATTGTTGCCTCACTTGTTATGCTTGAGTCTGCATCCCTTTGTCCCTTTGGAGCACATAGTGCTTCTCTTCCCAAGATTTCTTGTGTTTTGTTAGCTTTCCATTGAGAGATAGAGGATTGAAGTGGTGGAGGCCCAGGTAGAGGACTCAGTTTCTCAAGTTTGAAGAAGCTCCTACAGAGATTGTCATTATTGTATCTCTGTTTTTATTAATAGAAATTTCCATTTATTGTCCAATACATGTGCATAAATATGAATATTGTATCCCTGAATGTATTTATTTTCCTATACATGATTGATTATATATTCTAGAGTAGCTCTAACAATTGAATATATAGCATGCTTGTCTTGTTTGTTGTTGTTGAGAGTGAATTGTGAATGTAAGCATGTTGGAAAAGCTCAATGGGGATCTACATCAACTGTCCAGAATAAGGTATGATTCATATCCCTTAGTATTCGATGTTTTTAGTTATCTTGTATATTGGAAAAGATTGATTTCTGGTGTCATTCATTCTGTTTTGGTACACCCTAAGACATAGTAAGTTTCTCTTCGTAACAGAATTGGTGACTTCACTGGGGAGCTTCCTTGTTTTTTATTTCGGGATTGGGTGCACAATGTGCTTGAATTGCTCTTTATTCTCTGAGTTTCTATGTCGGGTTTAGAAGCATTTTTAACCTTTGGTGTCTGTTTGAAGTCATTTTGGTCTTGTCTTGTCATTTTACCCTATTTTTATTCCTATACATGATTTTTTACCTCACGGATGCATATGCACTTGGTTTTCTTCTGAATTTCCATGTATGTACGTAGGTTTTTTGCGAACAGTCGCGTAAGCTTTTGTTTTGAGATTTATTTGGATGATTGGAAGTTGTTGGGTGAGTTTTGAATACTGTTGAGTCTTCCTAGATGTTGTTGGTGTTTGTATGCTTCCTCTGTTTCTGACCAGAGACCCTTTTCTATTTGATTTTGGTTAGATGTTGTTCTTGTCATATTTTTCCTTTTTTGTTTTGAGATTAGTGCATTGGGTATCTTTTATCTTGGTTCCTTTATTGGATATTTTATGTGAGTGGTTGTAGGGTCTAAGATTTTTAGAGTCTCTTGTTCCTTTTACATTTCATCTATTTCAAAAAATACAAAAATATTTATTTTTTGCATATTTATGCATTGTTCCATCTTTTCACTTGGATGGTACTTGCATTAGGTTTTCTTACTGAATTTATAGTCAAGTTTTCATTTAGGAATGATTGCATTATCATTTGAAGGAAAAACATGCATCTCATGTAATGGCATACCCCATTTTTTCATTTAGACAAAGTCGTACTTGGAATTGTTTGTTAGGTGTGCACATTTATTTCATTGCTGAGTCATAATACCATTGGTTGCATGGTCATTTCCCTTTAAGTAATCACATCCATTAAAATCAACGCTTATATTAAAATGAATTACACATTTTATTTGTTAGGGTACACCAATAAGATTAGGATTTAGAGTATTGGAATAGTTCATTGTCAGTTGATTCTCCAAGACTACTAAACGAAACAAGTAGGTGTCTGTCCAGGTGAGAGAGTGAAATCCTTGGTATAATTAGTGTTCTCGGGAGGATCCTATTACACAGGATTTAAGTAAGTGGTAGCATATACGATTGTGGTTAGGATATCCCTTGGCCACTTTCTATGAGCACTAGAGGAATTTCCAGGATTGTATTTGTATCTGGGGGATTTTGAGGTACCAATTGGCTCTTACGAGCTTCAGGCTTTGCTACCCTATCCATACAGTCAATCCCACCTGCAACTGTTCACGTGAGTATTAGTTATATTGGAGTGACCTTAGTTTCCTTACCTTGGTATCGCAGGGGGTACTTGCAGATGTTATTCTGTGAGTGTCCTATCTAGTTAGGGGTCGAACAGCATAGTCGCTTTATGTGTTGAGGCTTAGGACCACTATAATTGGTTACATGCCTATGATTGTAGTGTATGGGATTTTAAAGCCTATCCTAGGTGAGAAATACATGCTGCATCCGAGAGCTCACTTATCCTTCATTTTCCTTGTCTGCATCTGGCTATATATTTTCTTAGGAGTATGCTCTTTGTGTGCTAGTTTTATTTAGCGATCGTTGTTACTTGAGTATATTTATGATCTCTTTATTTCAGGTCCTTTTATGTTCGGCATGCCTAATATCACTACTAGTATCCCGTCACCCGCTCTAAGTCCTACTATGGACCCTGATGTTGGAATGGTTGGCACCACAACCCCTTACCTTGCTCATATATTCGGGAGTGGTCATATTCCATCCTCTACTCCATTTGAGGAGTATTTTCACTGCCTTCATGCGGTCTTAACACTAGTGTTCACCCTCACATGGGTGGTAGCAGATACATGAACATCTAGTCTGTACCTTGCATTCCTTCTTATGTCCCATCATTCACCACACTGTTTCCTTTGAATGTAGTTGTCATAATCAATCCTCCATAAATCCTATAGTTTGGACTCTTTACTGACTATTTCCAGTTGTTTTGGACTAATATTGTTGTCATGTAGGGTCCATTTTTTGTACACTCTCTCCAGTGATTGACCTGTTCATGCCAATGTCTGGTATAATTTCGATCTAGCATATAGGTTAGGATCAATTTTCACTTGAATTATGCATCGCCTTATGACCATTTCACCTCAAATATAGGTACGAAACCTTCATACTACTATTAGAAGTGACATTATGTAAGTGGTAAAGCTTTCCTATTCATGGGTACCCTAGTTAGATCCTGCTTTGCAGTTTGGTACCCATGCTGAGATTCCTCCTCTAGGTTTGGGAGTCCCTTATTAGTCCTGCCATGTACTTGTGCAAGAGATTCATACTCCTCTTGAACTTTATGATTTCCATTCCCCATAGGGACTCCCTTGTATATCAAGTTGTAATTGCATTTCATGAGTTTTGCTTCCTTATTGAGCTTTATGCCGGCTCCCTGCTTCAAATTTATAAGCCATGTAAACGGAGCTTGTCTCAATCCTAGCCAAGCAGAGCCTTTTTATATCCTTTGCAGCTTGATAACCCATTTACCAGGAGGAGACCTTCCCCTTAGTGTCCTTATCCTACACATGCTTCCTTGCATTAAGAATAGGTATGTTCCACTTCTTGGAACTAGTTTGCTTTCCCGCGACACTCATTTCCTCCTAGATGTACACTATAAAGCACTTTTATTCTTTTTCAATATTTTCAACATCTAAAAAATTCCAAAAACATAAAAATTTATATGGGAAATGATATTATCTTTTGTAGTTGTCAAGTCATGTCACCTTTAAACAAGGCATTGTATATCACATCCATTGGTTGGGTTTTAGTTTGAATTTAGGAGTTGTACTCATTACTCTGAGTTTTTCTTCACCAGCTGGTTATGCTTCAAGTCCTAATGGATCCTGTGTTGATTCCTCCTATGTCATAGAGATGTCCCAGTTTTCATATCGAGTCCATGCTGCCTACCCTCAGTCACCATTTTTCTTATGCTCTTATTCGAAGGAAGTTAAAACTTGAGTCGTCCATTCCTCAGTTATATTGACTTTGCATGTCGGCCATTCCTGGTATAGTCATTGGTTCATGCACATCTTGTTCATTTGATTTATTCCACATTGTCCATCATTTATGAGTACCTCGTGTTGGTTGATGGGTGATTCCTTAATTCCCTCCTTCCAGCGGATTTCATTCCATTGACTTCAGATCATTTATTCTGGAATAGGAGTATAGAGTCCATTTGAGTGCCTTAAGACTTATAGTCATCACTGGTAGGTTCTCTCACCATCAAATTTTTTTGGAATAAATCAATGTCTCCTCATCAACGGATTCTTTCAAGTGTTCAAACTCAACACATATATTCACACTTTCTAGATTGCACTCTATACCTTGATTCCCATTATCATTATCGGTAGGATATCTCACGTCTATTAATGGTATATATCAATGAGCAGTAATCAGATGATGGACTATCATGTTAGACCTCGACACCTTTATTCACATGATAGGACAAGTACTTGTAGCATTTTGCGTAGAAGACCTCTGAGATTGGTGGCATTCCACATATGCTACCTCCTTGATCATGCCAATATTCATGAGATGTCAACTCTCATGACCAGATTCCAGTGTATATCAGATATATTCATCCATTATGGAGATCTTGATTCATTGTATATTGTACGTGGCGATGACTACACATGACATTTGTATATCATGCCTATTCATGGCCATTGTACTCTTATGTATCCAGGACTGCTATATGTATATTTGCAGTCATATGAAGAGATTGATCATTGTATTGTACTGATGAGTGGCAGTTTCTTCCACCTAGGTCTTCATTACTTCACTTCTGGGATAGATATAATGTATTTTGGCCATCATGTTACCCCTCTAACCTTACACATTAGGGGGCATCTGTTATAGGTGATTTTACCACACCTGGTTGATCACATATTTATGGCCTTCCATTTCCCTCTGCAGACTCATTGGAACCCCTTTTCCCATATTATACCTTTATGTTCCAATAGAGTCCCCAAAAAACACTTGTTTATACCTATACGCAACTTTTAAAGCTATACTCGTGTGTATACGTATCTTTTGATCCAAAACCCGCGTACATCAGGAAATGTGCATAAAGCCAAAAGTGTTTGGAGTTTTCCTCATATAGTTGCTAATATATGGACTCTTGGCCTTCCATATGCCTCGAGAATGCTCGAAATCGACCCTCCATTACCGATTTGGAGTGTTATATATTGAGCCTCTTGGATACATTGAAGGAAGAGAAATTGGAGAGAAAGGAAACTACAGTCCATTGTTGCCTCACTTGTTATGTTTGAGTCTGCATCCCTTTGTCCCTTTGGAGTCTGCTATATATTTTAATGTAAATTTTTTCCCAAATTAACCTTTTATTTTCAATTACTTTTGTCTTCTAAAGATCCAGTTTTAACCTTTACACAAGCCCCTTTCTCCATTTTTGTCGTTCACACATTATAACGTATGGATTGCATTGTCAAACTTTTCTCATTTACATTAGAGGAAATTTGGGGTCTAAAATGGGCCTTACAAGANATTCAAGAACCAATAGAATTTCAATAAAATAAGTCAACCATAATGGTTGAATTGACATATTTGTCATTAAAAAAAACTACTTTTTGTGTTTGTATTTTCGATATATCTCCCTGTGTTTTTACTCAAATTTCGATCGGGAGAGCTCGTTGGATGTGGAATTTGATTAAGAAATAATTCCAGAAGCCAAAGTATGAATATAATTACATCACTAAAATCAATTAGATTAAGTAGAGAGTAAGTGAGTCCATTTAGGACTACGACCAATGATTCAAGACTTCATTGGACCAGATGAGTTTTCAAATCCAAGATTTGCATCACCTAGAATGGTTCGTTTCGGGTTTGCTGCCACATATCAAAGTTCCACTAATGCAACAGAAGGTGTCTACTCCATTAGAGTCCCTCAAGATTCTAATAATGTTGAGAACAACTCCTAGAGGTGATTTGTCACTAGGAATGGAACAAGTACTAACACATCTTGTTGGTATAACTACGCAATTGTAGAAACTATCTACTAGTAAGTTAGTGAGAGAAAATGTGTTGTGTATATTCTATAGAATAGAAGTAAATCAAAAGAATGAGTTCCTAACACTGAACAACTACATGGGTGTTGGTGACCTATTCATTTTCCTACAGCACATAAATCTAAGTGGTGCAATATCTATCGACGCTAGGACCCCATGCCTCCCAATTTCCCAACGTTGTAAAAGTACCATATCTCTACACATGTATCATTCTATGAATTCTACAAGTCAGTAAAACATGATGTAAATAATTGTTGTAATTTGCAATTGATTAAATATAACATGGTAGATAAATAACGAGTTCAAGGAATAGAAGAAAACATAGGACCTAATATGGGAGGACAACAGGAGGCAGCGCGCGGTGATTTTTGATGTCATGGAAGAGTCTATGAAGAGACGAGTAATATGATTTAATTACGGGGATATAGTCCACTTGGAATGGTTCTATATTGATCCTTGTACATTGTGTGCATATTTCCATAGTGCTAACATGCAATTGAATATTTCCCATACTTGCTAAAGAAGTGGGAATATAAGAAGGGTTGTTGTAACATGGTGACCACTGAACCAAGGAAACAATATAATGAGAAGGATCTGGAAAAGGTGAGCATAGTAACTTGAGGAGGCACTTGAATGGGTGAATACATATTTAGGGAATGCAATACAAACATACTGATTGAGATAAAGATAAATAAAAATGTGCAAACCCTAACTAATTTTGAAGTGAAGGACCATCAAAAAATATTGTGCAAGGCACATATGGAGGTTGAGGAATTTTCCCAGTGGGAGGAAAACCCATTTCAATATAGGATGCATAGGGAATATCAATTGTGTATATTACACAAAGAAGAAGATCATAGAAGAATACTACATGAGGAAGAACGGTTGCACAATATGTGTGATCAAGAACATAGGAAAACTGTGCATTGTGAGGCCACATAACACAAAGAATAACAATATAGAAATATGTACAAGAGTCACCAAGAAGACCTAATAAGTACATTTATGCAAATTTGTGTAAGTATATTAAATGATCCTCATGCTTTCAATAAAGTAACAAATATTCTTGCAAAGCTACTATTTTCCAATGAATTCGAAGAACCTATTATGTGCCACTACCTGAAAGGAATGTGTATAGAGTGGGTAAAAAAAGAGGATTATGAAGGAATTCATGTTATACCTTGAGTTTGTAGGATTTTATATCTAAGGTTTAATTCTTGATCTAGGGGCATATGTGAAAATTATTCCTAAGAAAACTTGGGAGTTGATGGGGAATCCAAAGCTAGTATGGTCTCCCATACAACTCAGAATAGCTAATCAGTAAAAAGCATGCCCCATTAGGAGGATCATCGACATGGAAGTGAATATTAATGGAGTGAAAACAATGGTGGAGTTTAAATAAATTGAAATATTGGAGGATATTGATCCCTACGATACTCTATTGGGGATAAACTAGGAATTTGAAAACATGATTATCCTGAACTTGAATCATAGACGCATGTGCTTAGAGCCATAGGAACTGCGTCGGGTGGCTCCCTTAGATGTCATAGAAGGATAAAGATACATAGAACCAATTAAGGGTGATATTAGTAGAGTTTAGATAAAGAATATATGCAATGTCACTACCATGAAAGAAGATTACATAAACCCCGCTATGGATAGAGAGATTAGTTGGAACAATGTTTTTTCATTTGATACAAATTCACAGGACACGCTAGATAATTGGAAAAAACATGACTATGAGGTTTCTACAAGGATATGTGTATGCATTAAAAAGTATGTGTGTCAGTTTCAGTCATATTTGCATGATCCACCAACATTTAGTGGGATTAAGAATCTAGATACTTTCTTCAAACAAATTCAAGCTTGAGTATTGGAGGACAAATGGGTTAAAGCAATGGATGGTGTAACTCAAGGAACACCTACGCATTAGTAGAGTACACACATAGAGGAGTTGGATAGTTGGGAATTTGTTGATACATGTATCAAGGTGAGGTTTTGGTATTCCACAAACTTGGAGCTTCTCAATAGCTTCAAAAGAGCTGAGGACCCCAAAGAACACACTCAATTTTGTTAGCATCGATTGGAGATGAAGGGTGTACCATGCAGTCAATGGATGCACTAATTCTACCACACGCTAGATGTAATAACTCATAGTTGGTATGTTCAGCAGTAAATAAGACAGAAAACTAGAACTTGGGATAAGGTGTCTACTAAATTTTTAGCCACATTATAATTCAGTTCTATTGATCCTATCCTAGCCAAATTTCTCTATCATATGAATCACTTCACTTCATATTTCGAGAATAAAACACAACTGAATGTGATGTGGAGGATATTTTGTGCTTACCACCAAGACTTAGCAAAGCTGAACAAACCAATATATTATTGGAAAGTTGATAGTAAAGAAACAGATGAAGAAGAGCTTCCACACAGTATGTAGATAAGGGGGACTTTAGGAGAACATGTGGTGTAGGATGAGTCACCCACCAATATTGCACTAGATATTAGAGAGCCACTCAAGACAAATAAATATAACATTAGAAGAGAGGAGATCCCAAGATGGCCATTGTAGGTGATTATTGGGATCAAGAGATAGTCACCCAAATAGTCAACCCGATGAAGGAGTATGAAGGCCTATTTTTGTGCGACTTCTCAGATATGAAAGGGATTTCGGGAGATCTTAGAGAGATGAATATTCAACTAAAGGAGGGGGTAAAGGTAGTAAAGAAAATACCCTATATATTGAACCCTCATTATAAAGAGAATGTGTGTAAGGAACTGGACTGCATGTTGCATGTAGAGATTATCATTTTAGTTGAGGAATCATAATGGATCAACTTGATGGTGATCCAAAATAAGAATACAGGATATATTCATATATGTTTGGATCTGTGCAATCTGAATGGAGCATGTATTCATGAATCCTTCCCTAAACCATTCACTAATGAGGTGTCAGATAATGTTGGGAAACAAGAAACCTATTCTTTCCTTGATGGATTCTCTAGATACGAATAGGTTTTATATATCTGAAGAGAATCGCATGAAGACAACTTTTTCAATTGTGTGGGGATCCTTTGCCTATCATGCAACATACTTTGGGTTGAATAATGCGCTAACTATATTTTCCAGGATACTGGTGGCTCCATTGAAGGAATTCATGCATAAGTTTCTAGAAGTATATATGGATGACTTGACAATTCTCAATCTACTGAAGGATCATTTATAAGTCTTAAGAATTATGCTGGATTGTATATAGTAAAATATAGATCCCTTTGAACGTAAAGAAGTGCATTTTTTGCACCCCCTTTGCAATTCTCTTGAGGCATGGTCTATGCAAGGAAGGTCTAGTTGTCAACTTGGTGAATATAGAAATCATAGTCAATATTCCATCCCCAACACATGTTAAAGGTCGCACTCAACATTGGAACATACAAGGTATTATAGAAAATTCATCAAGAAATATGTCAGTATTACAGAAAGCACCACTAGAGTAGTTGTTGAGGAAAGAAGTTAAGTATGTATGGTAGCAGGAGTTTCAACAAGCATTGGACATATTGAAGGAGAAATTGGTAATTTCACCAATTCTAATCTTTCCAAATTGGACTTGCAATTTACATGCACATGTAGATGCATCATCTGTCACATTGGGAGAAATGATAGCCTATCCTAGGGAAGGAGGAAGTGATCATCATGTTTCTTTTGCTAGAAAAAAATTATCCACGGACGAAAATAACTATACCACAACTAAGAGGGGATGCTTGGCAATGGTATATGTTTTGCAAAAATACTAACAGTACTTCTTAGGGAGTTCCTTTAAGCTCTTTACAGAACATTATTCTTTGAATTACATGGTCAACAAGCTGGTGTTTGGGGGTCACATATGTCAATGGTTTCTCCTCTTTCAAGAATTTGAATTTGAGTTCATTATTGAGCCATGTAAACATAATTTTGGTCTAGATCATCTGTCCATGATCAAATGTGGTGAACAAGGAGGAATTTTGGATGACGATCTCCCAAATGTGTGTTTGTTTTGCATTGATATTGTACCATATCAATTCAATTGAATTGTAGAATTATTGGAATATGTTGGCATGTTAGAATATTATATAGTTTCCCAACATAGACAACTGGTAACACAAATTGCATATTTTTAGTTGATTGCAGGACAACTTTACAAGTTGGGAGATGATGGCATATTGGTGTACATAATTATATCCTATGACTAGGGTTGACATCACCAGCATACTAGCATTTGAATAAGTAGTAAATCTATGGATTACATGGAGACAATCAAATAAGAAAAAATTATATATAATTTTAGGGAAAGAGAACTCATGTACCTTATTATGAAGACTGGTCCTAGATTTCCTTGAGTCTTGAGCTTTTCTCCTGATCTTCAATCCAAGTACCTCAAAAACCAATACAACACCTTCCTCAAACACATTTGGATACAAATAGATGATTGAAATTTAAAAAAAGAGCATAAAATATAATTGATGAACATCAACATAACACCAAATATTAGACAAAATATCAACAAAGATGTTAGGGAAGGGGAAGATATCCAATTTTATTCATAATACTATAAAGTTACAAATATACTTTCAATTGCTACGCACCTTTTGAAACCTCAACTCTATCTCTCCTATGTGTCCTCTCCAACATTCCCAACCAAGGATTCAATGTAAAAAAGTATGAAACTAATTAGGGTAGCAGCTTCAAGACATAGGGTATGTACTATGGACAATGATGGCTAGAGAGAAGCCATTCCTCCAGCATAACCTTGCTTATACCAAATGTCCTATCCATGGCCAATATCTCTTGATTTTATAGTTAAAGGATAAAGTTTCCATCGGGATAAATCGGTTGTAATCAAGAAGGAAGTTTCCTAAACCACCCAAACTGACCCAATTTCAAGATTTTTTATATTTTTTGGAATTTTTAAGAAAACAATTTGGTGGAATACATGAAAGGTGTGTGTCACATGACTTTGGGACAAATGAAACATGATTTTTCAAGAGAAAAACACTAGTGGAACAAGTGCAACATGTATTTTTGGGGGAAAATGTCATTTTGAGATATTTTATGGTCATTTTTATCTCCAAATGTGGTCACACAAGTTTCCTAGTTATTGGATCATCATTGAATAAGGTAAGGCCAAATTATTAAGCACCAAATTAGGGATATTCCATTCATAGTGTCCTTTTGTGTGAGCGGCAGTAGACATTTGAAGTGTTGTCATGTAACTGTCGTCATGGATGGAGAAGTGTTAGATTGGGATATAACAGAAGCCCCCTAAGGGAACATGATGGTATAAATAAATTGTAATAATTAGTGGATTAGGAGTTGGAGTAAAAGAAACCAAAGAGGCCAAGAATCATAGTCTCAACAAGGTACCTAAAACAGAGAAAGGATGACATACAAACTTATCCTTGGGATAGATATGTCCATGTACAAATGATCTCCAGAAAGATACAAGGAAGGTCCAACATATGTATAACTGAGGTAACTATCATGGACATATAAAATACAAAGTGGGACCATGTGAGATATAAATTAGACATGGACACAAATGAACAAAGTGGATCCATGCCCAACAATTGATCATAACAAGAATACAAGTTGGATCTATGTCGAACTATAGATCATAGCCACGAATGAAAAAAGTGGATATATGTCTCATCATGTGTCATATAAGGTGTGACATGGTACTATGCAACTTGAGAAATATAAAATTATGAGGATGCTACTGTTGGCCCAAGGTGTTCAATCTAAACCACCTAAAGGTACAAATCCTAACAATGTGAATAGATATGATGAAGTCTGTTATCAGACATCTTTGGGGTAAGTTAGTCGCGCAGCATAGTGGATGTTGTGCAAAGTCAAAAGATGTTGGGGAAGGTGGAAAACGGTGCGCAAGGTGAATTTACAATATTTTATCTATTTTGGTCATATTTTGTAGATTTGGATTGCATTTTATGGATTGTGGTCATTATTTTGTAGAGCCTGTTGAGAAGTAGTCAGACTGTTGAATTAAAGTGGACCATCACGATAAAGGTGTAAGCCTATATATAGATTTATAAGTGCAAGTGTAAAATATTCTTGCTTGGGGGGATGATCTTAGTGGGAGCTTCTAAGATCTTCTTGGATATTTCTTAGTTGTTTTGTTGAGATGGTTCTAAATCTGTGTGTGACTAAAGAACTGTTTTAAGAACCTGTGTTTTGATGTGAAGGATAATATGACATGATGGGGATTGAGCATAACCATTGTTTCTTTTACTATCTATTTTTCTATTTTATGCGATCTAAATGTGAATGCAATGTGTATCTCTGATGTATATCTGTGAATGATGAGATATTTCTCTACTATGACTCGTGATATACTGTTGAATTTGTTTATGCATCGATATGTTACTGCGATTTAAGTATGCCAATGTGATCTATTCTGTTAATGCATAATGTGAATAATTAGATATGTTTGATAATGTTGCTCTAAGTTAATAAGTAGATGCACCATCCTCCTTCATACTGTAGAAACATGGTTCCGACAGTTCTCCCTCAAACATCTCGGGTGAGACTTCATCTACTCTGCAGGTTTTGCTGGACGGGGTAAAACCTGTCTAGGTCGGTGCTCAAGGAGATCGCAGTGGTTTGGGTGTTGACAAAGAGTGAAACCCTGTCGATGGGTTTTGTGTCAACAAATGGTTCTGTTTCTAGGACCTAAAGTTTCAAAGGGAAGGATGACATGTTGTGGCATCCGACGAGACCGAAACTCCAAGATTGGTTTGACCAAAAGGCATGGGAGTTTGCTGAGAAAGAGAATCAAAACCCTAGACTAATGACGGATCAGTGGTTGGAGAGGTACATGTATTCCAATCCACATGATTATGTTTTATTTGATTTTTTAATCATCTTGTACAATTGGTTGGAATGATTGACGTATCGGAAGACAAATTTCCAAGGAGGTGAAGCAACTAGCTAGACCCGAGAACTAATCGAGCAGTTGCAAGAGGTAGACAACAAAGCATCAATGGTTGTTGAAGTTTGGATTGACAGCATATTGGAGGGATACATAACCGAGTTCATGGTCGATACAGTCAAATATTACAGCAACGCATAAAGGGAGTTTTTCAATGGGCCAATAGGTAGGTTCATGTTATCCTTGTAGTTGTCTATTAAGATGCTAATCTACAAAAAGGGCATATTGAAAATGAATTCCGTCGAGTAGAAACCTAGTGTGCGGAGGCTATGGGTATCATGGAAACAAGGGGTGGATGGAATTATACAGGGTAGATGGATGTAAGTTACGATGGGACTATCAGGGAAGCCGAGGAAGAAAGTGGTCTTACAAGAGGAGGAGCAGGTTTTCACCAAGAGAAGAGACAAAGGACAGGAGAGAGTCATGTTGTGACTGAAATGCGAGACCAAGAGAAAAGAACACACAAGATGAAGCAACCCTACAAATAATAAGGATATGATTAGGCTATTCCCTATCCCAAGGAAATACCAACCCATAGCAACAATGTACCCACACCTATGTGCATTGTGCCACAATCAAGAAGAAATACTAGGTCGACACCGACTTGTCCGACGTATCAAAAGAACTCTAATAGTATCATATCAACAACTATAGGAAGAAGGCCCAGAATGGTGGGTGATGATGCAAATTTACCCCAATTGTTTCATGGGAATGGGACTGAGGATCTCAAAAATACTGGTTCTTGTGTGAAGCAGTGTGGACAGTCAAACAAACTATGGTGATGATGTCAAGAAGGGCCAATTGGCAACGACCCTTCGAGGTTGCGCATTGGAGTGGTTCATGAATTTTGTACAACTTCCTACATGGACTCCCGCAAATACTCTTGTGGAAACTAGAAAATGATTGATTGAAGAATTCATAAAACTGAAATCTAAGGCACAATACATCATTGAGTTGAAGGAAATTAAGCAATATCCAAATGAAACTGTCTGGAATTTTGACCAGAGATTCAAGACACTTATGGAAAGAGTTATCTTTGAGATGAGTCATGTTCAGCATAATGAATGGTTCATCACAGAATTGGTATTGTGCATTAGAATTTCATTGATGCATCAGAATATTGTGACATGGAGTGAGGCTCTGGAGATTTCAATGAAGTTGGAAGCTTCACCTGTTGGTGAGAATGCAGTGGGTGTGAATCAGATCCAAAAACAACTAATGAATTTGGAACTCTAGTTGCAATATATATCAAGAAGTGAAAAGAGCATCACGAGGAACTTTGGTGTACTCGATGTCGCACAAAGGGATATCATCAGGATCAATGCCCAGATTTCTGAAACTACTTACTATCAGGAGCACAAAACCCATTAAGCTATGTTGGCATGCCATGGTTTTGTATCTGCCAAGTTTATGGGCATCAACATGAAGATTGTGGATATATGTAGAATATGGTCACGAAGCCAATGAATTTTTACTGCACATTATGTCGATCTGTTGGGCATGAAGATAAGGACTATCGTGTGTATGATATACTCTAGGAAAAACAATGGACATGTAGTATGTGAAGGGAGAGGACCATCGGATGGTGCAACAACTATAGTAGCAACCACAAGTGGTACAGCCTCCACCACAACCACAGATGTAGTTTGCACGCAGGTGCAACCACAGTTGCAGTTTGAACAATAGTCGTAGCCACAAATGCAGTTTGCATTGCACCATAGTTTGCAGCACCACCTGCATAGTACAACCACATGCAAATCACTTCACAGTAGCCGCAAGACACTCAATCGCAATATGCGCAGTTACAATAGAATCATCCCCCGCAAGAGAAATTCAACCAACCACAGTATCAGCAGCAATGAGGATTCCACAGAGGATTCTGAGGAGGATGAGGAGGTTTTGGTCGAGGAGGAGGACGAGGTCATGGACCTATACAATTTTATAATTGTGGAGTACTGGGACATTATCATAGATATTTCCTGCAACTGTAAGCACAGTGTACCTATTGTATCATTGTTTACCACACTGTTGAGAATTGTCCATAGTTGATCGCAAAGTGGAAAGCAAGAAACATTCCTCAACTATAGAACCATATCCTATTGTAGAACCAGAAGCAGCTTTAGAATTAGAACCAAAACATGAATCAGAACCAACCTACGAATTCATCACTGAACTAGAATCAAGGACCAACTGTTGCAAAGATCTCAGCGGAACCAAGAACATAGGATGTTGATGTTGTTGTCATTACTCATGGAGGTGAATCAACATGGGATGATATTCTGTTTCCATGAATTTGTATGGCTAGGAAGAAGAAAGTGCATTTTGATGCCGATGCTGAAAGAGATACATTCTTTAAAACACACAATGCAATAAGAAGAGATCCTGGTAAGTTACCTATTTATGATATTCCAACTACTTTTGATTCAACTTCGGTAGCAGGACCATCGCGAAAGCATGGTACCTTGTAGAACTTATTTGAGAGTTGTTTTTCATTGGTGAAAGATCTTAATTCCCTTGCTGATATTGAGGATCTTTTGCATTGATCGACCAAGGGATGGAAGGAATCCGTGGTGAACTATTTACACAAGAAAAGGAAGGGAAAAGAGATGTGCATGAATATTTAGATTGGGGACTATGAGGTAGATTCAGTCATCTTGGATCTAGGCTCGGACATTAACATTATAATGAAGAAGACATGGGAAAATATGGGGATCCCAAATTTGGTTTGGTACCCTATGCAGCTACGACTAGATAACCAAGCTAGAGTAACACCAATTGGTCCAGTTCCATGTCTTGCAACGGAAGTTGAGGGGATGAATACTTATGATGATTTTGATTTTATTGAGGTTGATGATGGTGGAGGGTCATATCCCACATTGTTGGGGATTTCGTGGGCCAATGAGAGTTTAGTAGTAATTAATTTTAAGAAATGTGTTATGACTTTTGAAAACTGCAACATCAGGTTCATCGCTCCAATGGACCCAACTGAAGGACGAAGATATGTGGAACCAATTAAAGAGGAAGTTGTAAGAGGATGGGATCATGCATATAACATCTCATAGTATTACATCCATCTGACTATCAATGGTAATCTCGGTTGGCACAGCTCTAGATCTACATCTTCAGATCCTGATGATTCTTTGGAAAACTAGAAAAATCGGATGCATGAGGTATTGCTTTGGAAATGTGGTTTGATTATGCAGTAATTGTGTCAAGTCGCAACAAAAATTGTTGAGATACCAATATATGAAGGACTTCCCGATTTTTCTGACTTTCTAGTTGAATTTGAGGATAAGGTGTCAGAACCATAGTAATTGTTGGTGTTGGATGAAGTATTGAAGGCTACTCCAGCATGTTGGTGGGTGACCCATAATAATTCGATCAAAGGAGGTTCGCATTGTCGCAGACTGATGACAGTTCGATTTGGAAACATAGAAAGATATCAAGCTGAGAAGTATGATGGGAGGAAATATCTGAGTGGTCATCTGATCACATGTCATACTATGTGGGCCTCGTGACCAAAAGATGAGTGGGTCCACACTTTTGGCCACATGTTGGATGAGATGCCGTGGTAATGGTATGTATCGGTTGAGTTGATTAGAGAGATTACTTCTTGGGAAGAGTTGACGATTTGTTTCGATCACACCTTCAATTTCATGGATACCAATACAACTATTCATAATGCACTGCAACACATCCACAACGTTGTTCTGAAGGTAGTTCCAGTTGCATATCCAGTGGATCCTCATGTGATATGTTTGATGTAGTCGATGATGGAGTGCTACAGAATATAGTCAGGATGTCACAGAACCTGACGTACCAACAGATCCAATGAATCAACCGTTAAAAATTTAGAAGGTCAACATTGGGACAAAGAAGAACCCAAAGTTTTTAAATGTGGGGTACTACTCAGACGATTAAACAATGGTGAAGATAACGGATCTGTTACATGAATTCCAATATTTGTTTCCTACAAAGTTTTCTGAGATGAAGGGAATACTGGGAGACTTAGGAGAGATGAAGATCTCGCTGAAACCATATGCAAATCTAGTAAGGAAGCGATCATATCGCTTGAATACATGATACAAGGAGAGGGTCAAGGCTGAGCTCAATATAATACTAGATGTTGGGATAATAGAACCGATTAAGGAATCAGAGTGGATCAGTCCCATGGTAGTGCAAGAAAAGAAGACAGGTGAGGTTCCTATTTTTGTCGACCTCAGAAAATTGAATAATGCATGTATGCACGATCCATTTCCAACACCATTCACTGATGAGGTACTAGAAGGAGTGGGCGGTCAAGAAATTTATTCATTAAGAATGGATTTTATGGCTATCACCAAATTAAAATCATGAAGGAATATCGAAACAAGACAACCTTTGTTACTAACTGGGGATGTTTTCAGTACACTATGATGAGATTTGGACTGAAGAATTCACCTTCGATATTCTCTAGGATTGTTTTCCCTGCATTCAAATATTTTATTCAGAAGTTTTTGGTGACATATATGGATAGCTGGACGGTTTATGGATTGATCAGGGACCATTTTGCGAACCTTCGACTGATGCTAGAGAGATGTCGACAACATCATATCGTGTTGAAATCGAAGAAGTGCATTTTATGTGCACCTTTTGGGATGTTGTTGGGAAACATTGTTTGCAAGCAAGGACTATTGGTTAACCCAGCAAATATTGCACTTATTTTGAGCTTGCCACCACCTACAAATGTGAAACAACTTAGAGCAACACTGGGACACACAGGATACTACTGCAAGTTCATCTGAGGTTATGCTGCAATTAAAGCTCCTATGGAGAGGTTTCTTAAGAAGGATGCGGTCTTTGTATGGAGTCAGGAGTGTTAAGGAAGTTTTGATATGCTAAAGGCCAAGATGGATTCTGCACCAATACTAGTTTTTCTTGATTGGACTAAGGAATTCCATGTCCAAGTGGATGCATCTTCAATTTCCCAGGGAGTGGTGCTGGAACAGCCAGGTGAAGGAGATCTTGGTCACTCGATCACTTTCTCTAGTCAGAAGTTGTCATCCGCAGAGAATAATTATAATACAACTGAGAGGGAATATTTGGAAATGGTATATGTGCTACAAAAGTTTCAATATTACCTATTGGGTGGTCATTTCAAGATGTTCACAGAACACTCTACTTTGAAATACCTGGTCAATAAGCCTGTGATGGGGGGGAGATATTTTGTTGGATATTTCTCTTTCAAGAGTTTGATTTTGAGATAATCGTGAAGCCACGTTGCTTTAATGTTGGCCCAGATCACTTATTGTGGATTGAGACAATTGAAGAACCAATGTACATTGAATATGGGTTTCGCGAAACTATTCGAAGTTGATATGGTAGATGATTAGTATGAGCAAATAGTTCAGTTTTTAGCAACAGGGACAGCACCAGAATAGCTTACTACAAGTCATAAAAAAGAAGTTGGTTGTTAAAGCCGCGGATTTCCAGTTGATTGCGGGACAACCTTATAAGCTAGGACTATATGAGATCTTACGGCGCTGTGTCCTACCACATGAACAAGGGAAAATATTGGCAGAGGAACATGCAGGAGACACGAGTGGGCATTATGGAAGTCGCGCTACTACTAGGAAGGTGCTTCGTGCAGGCCTTTGGTGGCCCAATCTTCATTGAGATGCAACAGACTATGCATGGACTTGAAACATCTGTCAATGAATTGGGAAACCATCAAGGAGGGATGAGATGTCCCTGGTACCTCAAGTGATATTGCAACCGTTTGATAAATGGGTTGTGGACTTTGTGGGACCAATCAACCCACCTAGAAAAATAAGTGGTGCACTATACATTATTACAACGATAGACTATTTGACAAGATGGGTGAAGGCCACACCCATTGTAGAGTGCACCGCTACGACAGCAGGGAAGTTCCTATTTGATAACATTTTTACTCAATTTGGGTGTCCAAGTATATTTATGAGCAACCAGGGGAGCCTATTCATCAATCGCACAGTTAGCGCATTGATAGAGGAGCTTCAGATATAGCATAAGAAGAGTACCCCGTATCATCCACAAGCAAATAGGACAGTGGAGGCATTCAACAAGGTGTTGGAGCATGTGTTCATAAATGTATGTAACGCGAATTATGGTGACTAGGATTTGAATATTCCAGCATTCTTGTGGACATATCGCACCACTTGCAAAAGATTGACAAGACAGACACCATTCAAATTGGTGTATGGGAAAGGGGTATTCATGCCAATGGAGTACATTTTTCCAAGTTTGCACATAGTAGCAGCGATAGGCATGGATGATGAAGCGGCATTAGAAGAACACCTAGAAAATTTGGTGCAGCTAGAGGAAGACCGCTTTGTTGCAGGTTTTCCCCAGCGCATATTGGCATGATTGACATATCAAGAACAAACAGTTTCAGCAAGAAGAGCTAGTACTAATGTATGACAGCAAGTTCGCCAAACATCCAATTAAGCTGCAAATGCATTAGCTAGGTCCATATGTTATCAATTCTATTACTACACGAGGCATGGTACAACTACAGCAGTTAGATGGAGTGATGTTTCCAAAGCTAGTAAATGGTAGTAGGCTGAAGCCCTACAAGAAGGGTTAGGAGCCACAAGATGCCTGGAGCACTACGCGAGGAAAAAAATCCATGAGATAATAGTTAGGAGGATGGAGCACCAGGAATAAGTGGTTGCGCAAGTAGAAGAGTCAGTATCGCATTTAGGTAGTTATGCCGCAATGGCATAGGTTTGCGATAGAATCAAATCAGCAATAAATTGGGTAGTTAAAATAGTTAAATAGCGATGATCTTGGATGAGAGGCATATTAATGACAGATCCGATCATTGGATTGACATGATAGGTAATGGATCCAGGCGATTAATGCATGATTTGGTCGTAATGATGAGAATGTATCGTAATGATTTGGTCATAATGGGTGGAATATCATTTCGATGCTATAAGAAGTGCTCGAACGCAGTCGAAATTCACCATTGTGTAAGTGTGAGTTGTCGATAGAGTTGTAGAGATTGTTGCAGTGATTTGTGTTGCAGGGATTGTTTGAGTGAAGAGTAGAGTCGGGTTGAGCGCCCATTGAGAACTGGGAGGCACTTGTGTGGAATGCTTTGTGAGCAAGTTACAGTAGATATTTCCAGTGAGAGAGATTCACCAATCATCGAGGTACCCATCGAAGAATAAATTGCAAGTATGTTGATGGGCTCATCCTCGGTTCCAAACAAGAAGAGGGGGGTGCAACATCCCAAGTCACCAGTTAAGAAGAAGTGGCAAACTAGAGCGTTTATGTGGGTACAGGAGGAGGGACTTGCACAAACAGGTCCATCGACATCAGGGGATGAGGAAACATCAGCCCACCCAGGCGTCTCCATTTTCAATATCCCTAGGTATGTTCCTCCCTGTCGGCTTGATGTGAATCCCAAGAAGAAGATGAAGAACCAAAAGTACCCGGTCAGGATGCCCACAATACCACAGGGCATGGTATGTACCAAGGACATTGTTCCATTGCTCATGCGGATGAAATTGGACAACCATGATATGATCACATCGCCAAAGATTACTGAAGAACCATATCTACCCGTAGCATAGATAGGAGGTGGCCCAGTAGCACGAATTCCACATGACTGGGAGCAGGGTTTGGAGATATCAGGACTGTTGGGACTGATCAACATGCTGCATTGCAGGTGCTTGAATGAGGAAAATGCATGTGTGAAACAGCTCTTGGCATGCTTCCATGAAGGGATTATGCGGCTAGAAAATCTGGTCATAGTCACTGTGGCACTAATTTCAGAAATCATGGGACTGCCTAAGCAGAGGCCCAACCCACTACAATATTTTAAGGGGAAATAAAACTATAGGAAGTTGGTTGCATAGGTCAAGAAAATATATATCCTGCAGCATGATCACGGGCATATCGTGTTGACAAAATAAATGATCAGGGGGTTAGCATTGCGGTAAGGATTCTGGCTAGAAAGGTTGTTAGAATGAACAGACCCAACCAATGTAATTTGGGATTCATCACCTGCACAGAGAAGTGTGCACAATGGGGTGTAGATGAACTGGTCAATGTTCTTCATGAGCCATTTTACGGATGATGCACTCACAGTCCAGGAAGGGCAGCGATCATTTACATACATCTGGTTACTCATTTTGATTGGACTAGTGGCTTGGATGGAGCCGAAAGATTACTAGGGAATGGACGTGGATACAGTGAAGGTTTGAAAAGGTGCATGATATCCATGATGATTGTTGATGTATTTGTAACTTTGAAATGTATTCATCCATATATCTTATGTATTATACCCAGATGTTTATTTCGGGATATGTCTGTAATGTAATTGAGTCATGTCATACCTCGATGCTTATTTCGGGAAGTTCCTCTAATGAGAAAGTCATGTCAAGTCATTGTGGGTAACCCTCCTATTGTTCAAGGGTTAAAGTCCCCACAGTTGTGGGGACCTAGGGTTATTAGACTATCCTAGTGAATTCGACCCTATGCGAGTCATTGTAAGTCAGGGAAATAGTCCCCACCATTGTGTTACCCTCTTATTGGTCGAAGGAGGCAAAGTCCCCACAAGTTGTGGGGCACTAGAGTTATTAGACACTCCTAGAGATGTCGGCTCTAGTAAGTAATTGTTAAGTAAGGCCGACATGTTGGAGTGGGTTCCAAGTGAACGGAAGAATATAAATAGAGAGTGAGTCTCTCTATTTATCATACACACACTCACTCATTGGGGTGCATGAGTGAGAGAGGAGAAGCTCTCTTAGTGTGAGAGAGAGAGATAGAAGCTGTGGAGATCATATTTATGTTTTCGGGTTTTGATTTTCATGTTGATTCTATCTCTGAGGAATTTGTGGTGTTTTCACCATTTATGGTTTCCCCGAGGATAAACACTGTGTTCATTGTCTCTTGTACTTGATTGTTGTGCTTGTTATTCTCTCAGTTAAAGATCTTAATGTTATGCTAGCTTAATGATAAAAATCTAACATGGTATCAGAGCTAACCTGAGAAGAAGACATTATGCAGCTGCAAAAGCTAGGGATTCTTACTTTTTGGGTATCTCTCCACAATCCATCAGCAAAATTATGCTAGGCTGACTCTCCATTGAAGGGCGCATCTTTCTGTCGAAGCGGAATTTGATTCCAAGCATTTTCATTTTTGGCATGGAAAATTAGGGCTTTCTACATAAGAGGAATTTTTGAGTGAGCCCAGCATAGGATTTGTATCCTCATCAAAATCGAAGATTAGAGACCTGGATCAATATTTTTGGTTGGGTGAAACTCTGGGAAATTCAAACCCTAGTTTGACCCCGAGCTAGAAAAACCCTAAATATGAAAACTGATAAGTTTTGGTACATTCTCTATATCCTGCAATTGGCGAAGGTTCGGGAGCTGAAAATTATAGAAGCTGAAGATAAAATCTTGATTTAAAATGTTTCCAAAGTTTAGCCTCATATTCGCTATATTCTGGGAGATATCATCCCTCCAAGTTAGGGTTCTATCCTCTTCCAAAATCCATCCATAAACAGGACACCTGGGGAGAATTGCTATATCTTGGGATAAAAAGGTCCAAATGAAATTTATGAAGATGTTCCAGAAAGGGAACAGACTTTAATTTTTGTGATCTAAGATTTAGACTTAGAAGATGAACCAGTGACATGTGGCAGTATGTACAACTTCGATGTTCTGAATAGTCCTATAACATGTCACCTTGGGAAAACACTCATAAGTCCTAATTGGTGGAAAAAATTCTCATGAAACCTATGGTGTTGGATCCAGGACATGCGAGGATGCATCAGTTTGAATTTTCAAACATAGAGGAGAAGTAATGTTGGAGATATCATAGAAACAATAACAGGCATTTATGCAGGAGAAATTGGAAAACTAGGGCTTCCTGTTCCGGGAGCTTCCCTCCACTGTTTTCAGAAAAGGAGTACATTGGATAGATCCATTTGAAGAGATATATCCTTCTATCCAATAAGATATGAAATATTCCAAGTTTTGAAAATTAGGGTTTCTCTGACACACCCTAGATCGGCTAGCTCTGGAACTAGGACGAATACCTCAAATCGGTAAGATCTAATCTTTTGCTATTTTCATTTCAGGTTCTCATTTCAAAATGATCTATCATGACAGCTTGATGATAAGTTTGGTGAAGTTGACAACTTCCAAGCATGGAAGTATATGATCCTACATGAGTAGAGAGGTTCTAGTTCCAGAGGGAGATGAGGCTAGAAGCCTTACATAAGGAGAACTTGGTCAACGCCAAGAAGATCATTGTTGATTCAATCACAGATCAACTTGTACCACAAGTGTCTTCCCTAAAGACACCAAAGATGTTTGATTCCTTAACCAAGCTATTTGAAGGGAAGAACATAAATCAGAATATGACCTTAAGAAACTAGTTGAACAATGTGAAGATCCAAAATGCAGATACCATGCAGTCATACTTTACAAGGGTCTCTCAAATCAAAGAACAACTTGAAGCAGTAAAAGAAGAAGTGAAGAATGAAGAAGTGGTGATAGCCATCTTGGATAGCCACCTAGGATCATGGGATTCATTCACGCAAGGAATGTGTGCTAGAAGGAAGTGATTACTTTCAGTAGACTCTGGGAAGAAGAAGAAGCTCGACTCATAATAAGAGAAGAGAAGATGTGAGAAACCGAATATCTAGCTCTCACCATCAAAAGAAGATCCCTCAAGCGATGAGGAATATGAAGAACTCAACTCTTGAAGAACCTATTATCCATATTAGCATTTGGATAAGAAACAATGCTATTATGAATGAAGAAGATGATGAATCTGAAGGCTCAAGAAGGAGTCTACCCATCAAACAAATAAATATAAGTATTCAATTGTCATTTAATGATATTGTTTTTGTTATGCATTTGTTTATATTCAGTTGATGTATTATGCATGATAGAATGTTTGCATCAACGACAGTACACTACTAATATGCATGAGATGGGTAAGTAGCTCATGGTGCTATACAACTCTCCATTGCTACTTATCTAGAATGAAACCTATTTGCTAACATATTGGATTAGTGCACAATCCCAATGTTGTCTTAGTGAAGATGGAAGGAATCTAGAAAAGTTTCCATGAGATATGGATGAATGTTGTATTGGATAAAGTAGTTGCATGATCATATATTTATGCATAAGAATTTTCCAGTATGAACATTCCTTATGAAATGTTTATAACAATACAAATGCATTTGACTTGTAGGAAAAATCACATACATAATCAGCTACAAGAAAAGAAGGATGAGACTTGTTCCGAAGAACAAGTGAGGACATTTCAAAATGAAAAATAATATGACAAATGCAGCGACATCATTGATGCATAAAATTCCAAGAACAAAGGGAAGATCGGTTTAGGAAGAATGATGTCTAGGATGCAGTATTGATACATGAAGGGAATTTCATTGTTCCATCATCCAATAGATGGAAACATCGTCGGATACAAGGCAAGATTCGTAGCACAAGGCTTCTCACAAAAAGAAGGCATAGACTACGAAGAGACATTTGCAGCCATTGCAAGTGAAGACACATGATAGGAAGAATCATGTGTGGAAATGAAAGAAGGCCTTGTATGAGCTTAGAAGACACCCATGGGATAACACATACATGAGGAGCTTGATGAAGATCTAAAACTTTGCTACAAGGTGGATAAATGATGACAAGCTCACAGATGGGTGCAAGAGGAACTTTTGAAAAGGTTCAAGATAGAGGATCTTGGTGTCCAGTGATCCTACATGGATACATAGAATATTAGTAGAATAGGAAGCTACTTGTCACTCCGGTACAGAATGTTTCAGTGCATAGAGTACGGAAGACAGAGGGAGTGACTGCAGAAGATCCTGAGGTTCGACATGGTACGATAGGATGGATAGGTTACTGATGACTCTAGGATTTACTGAGAGTAAAGTGGATTCCAATATTTACTTCAAGGTTGAAGGCAGAATACTAGTGATGCTCCTGTTATGTGTCGATGCACTACATTCTAGGCATGGAGGTGTGGAAAAGGGAAGTATGTAGTAGAGATCCTGAAGAGGTTCAAGATGATAGAATGCATGACCACACCTATGGCATCGAACCTGAAGCTATTGAGTGTTGCTTCATCAGAGTCGGTTGATGCCATGATGTATCATCAGATGATTTGTTCCTTGATGTACCTGACGGATATGAGACCGGATACTTGCTTTGTTGTGAACACATTGAAACATGTTCACTTGATGGCTGTAAGTATGATACAAATCAGAAGATTAACCTGGAAGGTTATACGAATTCAGATTGGGCAATGCCATCGATAGGAAGAGCACCTTGGGGTGCTTCTTCAGTGTGAGATCATGTGTGATCTCTTGGTTGGCAGGATGGATTCCTACATGGCATTGAGTACAACCGAGGAAAAAGATGTTGCCACTTGCTCTTCGGGAGGTAGTATGTTTCTTTTGAAAACTACTATTTTATTTGATTGATCTGACTTTCATTTTTGGTATGATGTAGAGAGGAGTAGTGAAGCTCCAGTTTGTGATACATATCGAGATCTCTCAAAAGAGGGAGTTCTAGCATAGCTAGGAGACAGGTTGTCTAAGCATAAATCCTGTCGAATCCCGTAGGTTGCTCAGACATAAACGGTCTTGTAGGTTGTCCTCGGATGTAACTGGTCCTAGAGAATCTCGTGGGTTATCCTTGGACGTAATCAGCCCTGATGTGATTCTATACTAGAAATGGCTACAGTGAAGTTTGAGTACTTCAGGGAGAAGCTTGGTGTTCTCCAGATCGATATTTCTCCTAAGAGGAAGTGATGTGTCCGTGTTGAGCCTTTCTGACATGGTGAGAGGATTGGTTCCTTCCATGGTCAGATATAAGTGCTATGACATTCCTACATGGTGAGAGGATTGGTTCCTTCCATGGTCGGATGTAAGAGTTGTGACATGGTGAGAGGATTGGTTCCTTCCATTGTCAGGTATATGTGTGAATGCCACATCCAACATGAAAAAGGGTTGGCTCTGTGAAGACACATCTAGTATGAAAAAGGACTAGCTCTGTGTAGATCCCACATCCAGCATGAAAAAGGGCCAGCTCTGTGAAGACACATCTAGTATGAAAAAGGACTAGATCTGTGTAGATGGCACATCCAGCATGAAAAAGGGCTGGCTCTATGAAGACACATCTAGTATGAAAAAGGACTAGCTCTATGTGGATACCACATCCAGCATGAAAAAGGGTTGGCTCTGTGAAGACACATCTAGTATGAAAAAGGACTAGCTCTGTGTAGGTTCCACATCTAGTATGAAAAAGGACTAGCTCTGTGAAGACTCATCTAGTATGAAAAAGGGATAGCTCTGAGTAGCTGCCACATCTGGTATGAAAAAGGACCAGCTCTGTGATGCCTCATCTGGTATGAAAAAGGACCAGCTCTGTGATGCCTCATCTGGTATGAAAAAGGACTAGCTCTATGAAGACTCGTCTAGTATGAAAAAGGACTAGCTCTGAGTAGCTGCCTCATCTGGTATGAAAAAGGACCAGCTCTGTGATTCCTCATCTAGTATGAAAAAGGACTAGCTCTGTGATGATACATCTAGTATGAAAAAGGACTAGCTCTGAGTAGATGCCTCATCAGGTATGAAAAAGGACCAGCTCTGCGATGCCTCATCTAGTATGAAAAAGGACTAGCAGTGTGATGATACATCCAATATGAAAAAGGATTGGCTCTGTATAGGTTCCTATGATGAGAAGAATTAAGGGATAGCACCCGTGATGATGACCCAGTGATGATCCAGATCGATTAATGATGATCCAGATCCAGTGATGATGATCCAGCAGTGATGATCCAGATCCAGTGATGATGTCCAGTGATGATGACCAGTGATGATCCAGATCCGAAGATGAAGATCACTTGAAGATGAAGATGACTTGAATATGAATTTGAATTGAAGACAAAGATGACTTGATGATGATACAGATAAGAAGACTTATGATGTTATATTGTGTTAAGAGAATACCTTCCTAGTTAAGAGGGAGTGTTGATGTATTTGTAACTTCAGAATGTATTCATCTATATATCTTATGTATTGTACCCCGATGTTTATTTCAGGATGTGTCTGTAATGTAATTGAGTTATGTCATACCTTGATGCTTATTCTGGGAAGTTTCTATAATGAGAAATTCATGTCAAGTCATTGTGGGTAACCCTCCTATTGGTCAAGGGTTAAAGTCCCCACAGTTGTGGGGACCTAGGGTTATTAGACTATCCTAGTGAAGTTGACCCTAGGTGAGTCATTGTAAGTCAGGGAAATAGTCCCCACCATTGTGTTACCCTCCTATTGGTCGGAGGAGGCAAAGTCCCCACAAGTTGTGGGGCACTAGAGTTATTAGACACTCCTAGAGATGTCGGCTCTAGTAAGTAATTGTTAAGTAAGGACGACATGTTGGAGTGGATTCCAAGTGAATGGAAGAATATAAATAGAGAGTGAGTCTCTCTATTTATCATACACACACTCACTCATTGGGGAGCATGAGTGAGAGAGGAGAAGCTCTCTCAGTGTGAGAGAGAGAGACATAAGCTATGGAGATCATATTTATGTTTTCGGGTTTTACTTTTGGCGTTGATTCTATCTTTGAGGAATTTGCGGGGTTTTCACCATTTATGGTTTCCCCGAGGATAAACACTGTGTTCATTGTCTCTTGTGTTTGATTGTTGTGCTTGTTATTCTCTCAGTTAAATATCTTCATGTTATGCTAGATTAATGATAAAAATCTAACAATGATATCAGAACCTCTGGTGTGTGAAGGAAGCAGAGCAGATGAAGGACTGTGCAATTTAGTTCTGTATCTATTGGGAGGCATTGCAAGATGCAGCAGTGAAGGTTCCATAAATGAGAGAGGAAGCGGTAGTGAATTATCAGCGATTCCTTCAATTTCTTACTGGGCCACATGACATTCATGTGCAGGCACGGCGATACCCAGATAAACAATGGTTTCCCATGATATATAAAGTTTTTGACATGTATCTAGAGACTATTATGATGTATTGTCCCCAGAAATTGCGTGAACCTGTCAGTATTGAGGAGCTGTCAATAGATCCTCCAGATGATACACCAGTGGATCATTTTCCCGACCCAACAAATTACCACGATTCTGATGAAGCATTGACATGGAATCCCATGGATTCATACGTAGAGCAGATAATTGAGGAATCCTGTATGAAGAAGAGGTAGGATCAGGGTGTGACCTACAGCACCGCACCAATCACCTGAGGAACCATTGAGTTGTATCATTGTGGAAATTACAATAGCAACTGATGCAACTAGAGAATATATGAAGAAGTGATAGATGGATTTGGTGAGGTAAAAAATCGCCTTGACTCTTTAATCAATTCAATTTTGAATGAGGCACCAGAGGTAGCCACTATGCATAAGGTTGGATCAATTAGGATGGGTACACAGATTAGGAATGTGTAAATTTTGCTGCATGCAATCAAGACCAACAATGAGGATATGAACACCTCACTACATCATTTGTGGGATATTTCCATAGACATCAATGCGTTGTCAGCACATACATTGGTACACATGTAGAGGTTCACCAATTAGGAGTTGGTAGACAGGGAACAAATAAGCAGGGGTCACTTCTTGAGGTTGCGGGAGAAATAGGCTAAAGCACACAAAGAGATCGAGGTGTTGCATAAGTAAAAAGATCAGTTGCAAGAGGAAAAAGAAAGGGAGATTTTGGATCTCAAGAAGGAGAAGGATTGACTTGCCATATAGAAAGAACAGCTGTGGGATAGAGGGGTGCAGTTGGAGCAGGAATTTTCTGCTGCCTATCAGCATATACCTGAGAGCACGGCAGGACTAGATGCAGAAGCAAAAGTAGAGCATCTTGGGGTCTTCATTGCATAGTTACAATGAGACAATGTGGACCTACACGACCTAGTCCATCCATACATACCACTAGAGAAATTTGCGGAGAGGAAAAGCGCCATTGAGGAGTTCACAATGTAGCTGGAGGAAATGGAGCAAGAAGCAAAGCAAGTAACTGACATGACTACACAATTTTGGGGCAATGTAGTACAGGATGTGCAATTGGAGCAACTAACCACACAGTTGCAGGAGGTGGAGGGGAAGTTGGCTACATTGAGGTTGCTCAAAACAATGCCCCTAGTCATACATATCACAAAGGATTCAGAACTAAAGAAATTTCACCAACGAGTTACGAAGGCCAGGGATCACCAACCGAGGCGTACAACACAATTAGATCAATTTCAAGATATTGGTGTGCAACTCTCGGTAAAGTCTATTTCGGTGCTGCAAGAAGTTCAGGCCCGGTAGGCAGAATGTCACAGCAAATATCGTTGAGCACCCATTAGTGCATGAAGTGACAGAAAGTTGGGAGACTGTTGAGAAAATAAAAGAACAGGTCAAAGAAATTACCCAACAATACAAGGGCTTCAAAGTTAATATCGAAGGATACATTATTTCCAATCGACGTGGCTCGAGGGCGAGCCACAAGATTGTGTTGGGGGCCTGTTGGCAGGAAATTTTGGGGTAATTTAGCTACGCAACATCGTGGATGTTGTGCAAAGTCAAAATATGTTGTGCAAGGTGGAAAACATCGTGCAAGGTGGATTTACAATATTTTATTTATTTTGGTCATATTTTGTAGATTTAGGCCATGTTTTATGGAATATGGTCATTATTTTGTAGATTTTGTTAAGAAGTACTCAGGAATTTGAATTAAAGTGGACCATCAATGTAAAGGCACAAACCTATAAATAGATTTAGAAGTGCAAGTGTAAAATTCTTGCTTGGGGGGATCATCCTAGTGGGAGCTTCTGAGATCTGCTTGGATATTTCTTTTTCTTTTTTTTGTTGACATGGTTCTAAATTTGTATGTGACTAAAGAATTGTTTTGAGAACCTGTGTTTTGATACAAAGGATAATATGACATGACGGGGATTGAGAAGAACCATTGTGTATTTTACTATCTTTTTGTTTTCTTGTTTTCTGTGATCTAAATGTGAATTTGATGTGTATCTACGATGTATATCTGTGAATGATGCAAGATTTATCTGCCATGACTGACGATATACTGTTGAATATGTTTATCCATCGATATGTTACTATGATTTAAGTATGCCAATGCGATCTATTCTTAATGCATAATCTGAATAATTTGATATGTTGGATAATATTGCGCTAAGTTAATAATTAGATGCACCGTCCTCCTTCATACTGTGGAAACTTGGTTCTGACAGTTCTCCCTTGAACATCTTGTGTGAGACTTCATTTGCTTTGCAAGTGTTGTTGAATGGGGTAAAACCTGTTGGGCAGGTGCTCTGAGAGAATGAACCCCTGTTGACGGGTTTTGTGTCAACAAAGTCAAACATTCTAACATGTGTGAATAAATGGTATTGAATTCAAACACCGAAAGAATCCATCGAGTAGGATACATTGATGTATTCCCACTACCTAACAACAATTAAAATTGCCACAAATGACTACAATCCCCAACGTACTACCGAAAACTCTATAAATCATTCCCATAGTAAGAGAATTTGAATTCGATGGGAAGAGACTCATTAGAAAGGAGGCATTAAGGAATCCTCTATCATCAACCATGAGGAAAATCAAGGATTGATTTTATTTGTATATGGGAGAAAGTTTTGCAAAAAGTAGCATTGAATACATGTTGTAATGGATTGGAACCAAGGAATGTACGACATAAGAAGTCAAGGAAACTACAGAATGGATAACACATGTTACATCCTTGAACAATGAGCACAACATAATAGTGACTTGGAAAGCTTTAGACACAAAGGAACCAAGGATACAAATCTAAAATGTAGGAGACATTGACAGATTATCCATATTATTGGAATACTAACCAACCATATGAGTAATAACTTTGGGATCAATTTTCATCCTAAGGCCAAAAAATAAGACCCAACTGCTAAGAAACTCAAGACTGGTGTTTTCTTCAAATATATATTTGACTGGTTGCCATTAATAATGGAATATTTGGATATTTTTCCCTTCCCGTTTTCTCTTTTTAAGTACCTTCTTCAGTTTTTAATGAGATAAAAAAATAGATAGAAGTATGCTCAATAAAGTATTTTCGTAAAGGTTTGATGATTCTGAAAAAAATAAACTCAAAACATTTTTCATTGTTTAATGAGGTCAAATAAAAGATAGAATAATTCCCGATATGGCACTATATCGTGGATATTTTGCGGGCCATGGTAGTTAATGCTCACTAGTTTTCAATTTTAGAGTCTGAGAAACTTAAAGAAGACTCCAATATTTGACTTTTTCATAAAATATTTAGTCTCATAGGTCTGAAAAAACACAAAACAATACAAAGGAAAACCCTTCTAGGAAAAAATGACCAGAGTTACCATTTTTGTAAGTAGTCCATTCAGCTCGAAAAAAGGGGTAAACATACACTGGACAGATGATATTTCATATCCTTTAACATGATTGAAATAAACAACTAGATCGACAATATTTTCATGTTTAGGAAGTCATAAAAGAGATTAAAAGAGACTCCAAAAGAGTTCTTTTTTCATGGAGTTAGTCCCCCAAGCCCAAAAAAGGGTTAAACCAAAACAAGGGAGAACACTTCTAGCCATAGTGAACTAGAGTATTCATTTTCCATAAATAATCCACGAGGTCCAGAAATGGGTTAAAATTATACCAGGTGGATGGTCCTTCNTATATATATATAACTTTTCCATAATATTTTAACAAGCCCGAAAAATTCAACTCATGGCCTCCTCCTTTTTTTAACGAGCTCAAAAGAGGGATGAAAGAATGCTCATAATGGGAGGAAACGAGTGTCAATGACAAGTGAAACTAGTTCCAGGCATAAGAAACAAACATATGCATAATGTAATAAACATGAGAAAGATAATGGCACTCCATATATGTGTCCTCTGGGTAAAAGGTGTCAGGTTGCATAAGAAAAATGATATAGATATTAGCAATGAGGAGTGGGAAGATGAGAGATTGTATAACAAGCTAAAAGTGTGAAAGCTAGTATCAGGCTCATGAGCGCAAGTAGGAGATATGAAAATTCAATTACAACTTATACACATAAATGAGAGCCTCATAGAGAATGGCCAAAAATATCTAATAAAGAAAGGCATGTGGATTCTTCTGAAAGTCATGGAAAATCTAAGAAGGCTCCTAAGCCTATGAGAAAAACTCAGCATGGGAACCAAAATGGCATAGAAGTCCTACTTAGGATTTAAACAAGCATACATATAATTAATAATGAGAGAACAAAAATACACCTACAAACGCAATTAATATATACACACAATGTTTACGTGGAAACCCCAAAACCGAGAAAAAACACCACAATAGATCTATTATCTCCCTTGACCTAAATTGTCCAAGCTGATCCAAGTGAGCTAGACACTACTCACCTCTAGGACACTTTACAATGGAGCCTCCTCAAGCCTTATAAAGGATTCATCACATGCAATATCATGGGAAAATACCATTGGCCACAAATACCATGGAAAATACCATGGGCTACAAAAACCATGTGCCCAAAAAACTATGTTCTAAACTTCAACCACCTTTGACTCATTAAAGATTCAAGGTTAACCTTAACAATATCCCCTTTAAACTTGACTTGGAGCAATCACCAACCCCCCTCAAAGTTTTATTCAGAAATTTCACATACACCCCTATCTCCCGACATTACCAATGAGTTACCAAGGGTATGCATGCCTTACCAGGTCTTATAACCATATCCCCATTTACATGAAAAATTCTCCATTAATTTTTGTCATGTTTCTTCATGGTGAATACACCATAACCATACATTTCTTAATCCTCTCACTTTTCCATGCTTGATTTTTGAATCATCCACTTGCTCATTTTTTGCCATGCTCCTTTTGTACTTGCATCCAACACTATCTATGATTCCCATATAAAAAGAATCCAGCTATTGGATTACATGGGTCCTAAGTCATTGTAACCGCCAGCTCTCTAGGAATTCTCTTCACATACATGGTTCATCAATATTGGTCACACAAAGATTAAACCATCTCACATTCCTCCCGCAATCGAAAAATCAACCTCTCTAACCTATATCAAGTTAGTCTATGAGTGCACCTGCCACCCTCGTACCTACCTACTAGTTCATTATACACTTGATTCAACATCCCTTATTTACACATAAGAGGGATAACTTTTGCTTCTAACACCCAAGGAAAATAAATTCTAACCAGGAACCCAAAAATACTACTATGTGTTGCATACCACTAAACATGCACCCCAAAATTAATTCAAAAAACTAGGTACACCCCAAAAAAAAAATTAAATACTGCACATGGCATAACTAACAATCACAACCACGCCAAACCATATCTCTGATACCAGTTCTTAGGATTTAAACAAGCATACATATAATTAATAATGAGAGAACACAAATCCACATAGAAAAATATTTAAGATAGACACATAATGTTTATATGCAAAACCCAAAATAGGGAAAACCCACCACAATAGATCTATTATCTCCCTTGAACTAAACTAGCCAAGCCGATCCAAGTGACCTAGAAACCACTCACCTCCATGCCACTTTAAAATGGAGCCTCCTCAAGCCTTATAAAAGCTTCATTACATGAAATACCACGGGAAATATCATTGGCCATAAATACCATGGAAAATACCATGGGCTACAAAAAACACATGTCCCCAACAAACTATGTGCTAGACTTAAAACACCTTTGACTCATTAGTGATTCAAGGTTAACCTTAACGATGCTAAATACACTGGACCATGTTGGGTAGGCTCTGCTACCGAACTAGCGCAAAATTCATATAAATACGGATAACACACAAATATCTAATAGGTTCGATCCTATGGAGAATTCGAGTGGAAAAAGGTTCAAATGCATCATTACCGAGGGGAGGTATAAACCTATATCCTATTTTATGAATATAACTGACTGGATTGAACAATATGTCGAAAATGGGAAACCATGAATCCAAAATAAAAAATAAAAAAAATAAAAAAAATCCTATCTCTGAGAAACAGCATTACCAAGATCATATCTAAAAAATGTAAAGAAAATGATCTGATACATGTCACTTTGGTATAAATACTTTCAACTTCGTTATCTTCAACTACATGCATAATCAAGGCATATTTTATTGGAAAAGACTCTATAGTGCTAAGGCATGAGGAACGACAATCAATAAGATAAAATTCAATAGGAAGATAAAAGTTTAAAGAAGTAATGGATTTTGTAGGAATAGACTCATCATCGTAGGACTAAAAAATTCTACAAACATAATCAAACTTAGTAGTAACACTAACTTGCAAAGCTATGGGAGAATCCCAAGACTCAATAATTCCAATGTTTGAATATATATCATCAGTAAAATCAGACTCAAAAGGAAAATTGGTGTTGGACCTAATCACAACTAGGTCAACATCCAAAGGAATGTTAGAATGTATCATAGACTCTATGAAAACTTCATCAAAAGGAAGTATATCACACCAAATAGAACACATGTCTGAACATTCAATTGGATCAATAGGGTGGAGAGCGGGCTCCAATGCCCTCATTGGATGGGTCGCATGGTCAACTGTAGGTATTGATTCCTAAGAAGGAAATCATGAACACATAGGCTTCTTCTTAGTATCAATTATGTGCAAGGGATATAAAGGTTGATATATCCGACTACACTCAAATTCAGAAGCTGGAAACTTCTAAGGGTTATTAAAAGAAGAAGTATTAAAGTGAGGCACCTTAGGTACAAAAGTCATGGAAATTGACGATACTGCATGTATCGGACATGCATAAATATGTGGGTCAAGTGGGGGTATATTAAAGGTTCCCATTAAATTAGGATACATTCCCATTCCAATATTCTCGCAATCCTTTGCAGAATGGGAAACTAGAGGGATGTTTGAACCATTCTAATGGTTGGAGCCATTAGTAGATAATGACAACTGATAAATGGTGACAATATTGCCATTATATGGAAACTTAATGATATAGAAGATTGAATATACTACATCCATCATTGCTTCGGTCCAACTTCTCCCTAATAACATATTGTAATCAAGTTTATAATCAACCACGTCCACTTCTAACGTGATTTTTTTGCTCCCTTTCTCTATTAGAAGATCCATGATTATTCTATGAGGCTTGAAAAAATTACCATCAAAATATTTCAACATCGTGGCAGGAGAAACTAGATCAAGTGACCTGATATCCTTCTAGCATGATAGAGACATGACAAAAATAGAGGCACCTTCATTAATAATCATACGGTATATAATGTACTTACCGTAAATAACATGAATCTAGAAATTTCATGATGGGGTAAATGGGGCTTCCAATTTTCACAATCAAAATCCATATCCTGACTATCCACGAGATCAAAGGCTCATAATGCTAAGAGATATTTCCTTCATTGATATGGACAACTCTACAGAACCTATAAAGTAGACATTACACAAGGATCTTTTGCTAGATCCTCTACTATGCTATAATTTTGAGTAGCACATTCATTGGGATTATATGCAACTTTCTTGAGAACACCTTTTGGAATTCTAGACATTGTGTCATTAATTCATTTCCCTATGTAATGGGGATGCTCCATCAAACACTACAACAAAATACCCTTTTGGGGGAGGTTTTGCTAAACCCCCCCAAAAAAAGTTTTTTAAACCCCCCCCCCAAAAAGTCCAATTCTCAATATTTTTGGGAGGAGGTTTCTTAAACACGCCCCCCCCGCAAAAAAAGTCCAATTCTCAATATTTTTGGAGGCGGTTTTTAAACCCCCCTCCCCCAAAAACAGTATAATTCTAAGGACTTTTGGGGCGTTTTTAGAAACCCCCCCCCCCCCTAACGGTGACTTGCAACAGTTTTTCTAACCCGCCCCCCCCCAAAAAAAAGTCTAATTCTCAGGACTTTTGGGGGGGGTATAGAAAGACCCCCCTAAAGGTGGCTTGTGGCAGTTTTTCTAACCCCCAAAAAATATTTTTAAGGTATTTGGGGGCGGTCCTAAAACCCGCCCTCAAAAGTCTAATTCTCATGACTTTTTTGGGGGGGGGAGTTAGAAAGACCTCCCCTAAAG
>LPNX010511422.1:1164352-1200467 GCA_001517045.1 Pseudotsuga menziesii | reverse complement strand
CCCCCCCCCAAAAAAAAATTTTTTTTTAGTATTTGGTGGTGGTCCTTAAAAACCCCACTTAAAATTCCTAAGAATTTGACTTTTGGGATCGGTTTTTAAAAACAAACCCCAAAAAGGACTTTTGGGGGGGTTTGGAAAGACCCCCAAAAACTCGCATGATTTATAGTTTTCCTCGGCATCGCGAAATTTTGTATGGCCCTCCACACTGAACGGTGATGATTAAAAAGAGGCAGAAATCTCATATCGTGAAGGATTTTGTGATGGGAACATGCATGTAGGATAGCAAAGATGTGTATCATGAAATCCAGTAGGATCCACACTAGTGAACGGCCTAGATTTGTCGTAGACTCAGATCTGTGGATGAAATATTTTTCGTGATGCAAAGATGCGAGGGCGAGAAAGAATACGGAGCTTATGGAAGGCGGATAAAGGAATAACTAGATGAACGATCCATATCTGATCACGTAAGGATATATGGCCTAGAACCTCTTCACAAATAGAAGACGCCCACTATGAAGGTGCATTATAAATCGTGGAATCAATAAGGAAACAGGAAATTGACGATTAAAAAGAATCCATGACGAGATCGATGGTTGAGATATAAATTCAGAATGTGAGCAGTATATAAGTTAAGGGAAAAAGCATAATTGAGGGATAATAATGAAATCTAAATAGCACAAAAGATCAATGGTGCAAAACAGATCAGGAAGAAATGGAAGGCTGATAAATGTTTCGGTCACCAAAGATGCAAGAGAAACGTTTCTGTGATAATTGGCTTTTCTTTTCGAATAAATTTTTCATTATATATGAAATTTGTAAGTTTGAAATGATAATATGCATTTCCTAGCATGTGGGTTATTGTGAAGATGCTTCTATACTGTCTCCAAACTATCCAAAAAACTTCTTATTATAGCCTTCTAGATGTGGTCGGAGGCACCATACAACACTCTAGAGATCCACACTCTCAGAATATTTTGATCATCATCCTATGAGCTATGGTAGGAATTTCCCTAAGTCTAGTTATACATATTTTACCAATAATTCCATACTTCGACAATTTTTTATCTTCTCCTAGGCTTGGTCTAATTTCCCTAAATCATATTTTTGGCAGGTCCATAAATTCTTTTTTAGAGTCTCTTTGGACAAACTGGGACCATGGTTGAGTAGAAAAAACAGCAGGCTACAATATCCCCATGTGGTGCAGGAATTTTCTTCAACACACATTTTTTGGCGGGCATCCTCTTAATGCTACTTGAACCATTATTCCCATACTTAGTCAATTTCCTGATTTTCACTAATTTGTCGTATTTCTCTAGAACGATGTCATAATGCAACAATGATTTCAACTTCATGCCACATCATCATTTATGCCATGTGGTAATCATCCTTAGTGTGGTCATCAAACTTAATGTGGGAATCACTTAGCCCCTTTACAACACAACCATTTTCTCTTTGTCTTTAGTGTGCAAACTAACATTTTTCTTCTATTTTGGCAGGTTGATATTTTCCCTATCTGATCACCATAAGAAAAACCAAGAGCATGGCTAGATATCCATTTCAACAATGAAAAATACCATATTATCTAATGAATTTTATCATTAAATGAACACCCCCTTGTGAGCATTTCCAAATGGTCTCTCAAACTCTTTGTCTAACACGAAACCAGTTCACTTCAAACCCTAGGTCACCAAGGTAATTTCATTTTTCCTTAAAATTTGGAAAGTGAGATACCCAATGGGTAGAGGACAATAAGGTGAATCCAAAAACACCAATTTCATCTTATGGATCTTCTTTCTCTCTCCTCGGCAAGCATTTTTCTGGAGTAGTGCAAATATGGATGAGAGGCACTTTTGGAAGATTGATATCTTCTTACTGAAAGACTTTTTGGTTAGGATAATGATGTGGTTGGATGCACCATACAACACTCTAGAGATCCACACTCTCAAAATATTTTTATCATCGTCCTATGATTTGTGGAGGGAATTTCCCTAAGTCCAATTAGGCATATTTTATCAATAATTTCATCCTTGGACAATTTTTTATCTTCTCCTAGGCTTAGTCTAATTTCCCTAAACCACTATTTTGGCAAGTCCATAAATTCTTCTTCAGGGTCTCTTTAGAAAAAATGAGACCATGGTTGAGTAGAAAAAATAGCAGCCTACAATATCCCCATGTGCTGCAAGAATTTTCTCCAACACACAATTTGTGGCAGGCATTCTCTAAAGGCTACTTGGACCAATTTTCCCATACTTAACCAATTTCTCGATTTTCATTAATTTTTGATATTTATCCAGAATGATGTCATAATGCAACAATGATTTCAAATTATTGCCACATAATCATCTATTCCATGCCATCATCATCCTTATTGCGGGCATAAACCTTAATGCAGTCATCACTTAGCCTCTTTACAACACTTAGCCCATTGTCTTTAGTATGCAAAATAACATGTTCCTTCTATTTTGGCATGTTGATATTTTCCTTATCAGATCACCATAAGAAAAACCAAGAGCATGGATAGATATCCATTTCAATAATGAACTTGACCATATCATCAGATGAATTTTATCATCAAAGGAACACCCCCTTGCGGGCATTTCCAAATGGTCTCTCAAACTCCTTGGCTAACACTTAACCAGTTCTCTTCAAACACTAGGTCACCAAGGTGATTTCATTTTTTCTTCAAACTTAGCAAGTGAGATATCCAATGGGTAGAGGCCAATAAGGTGAATCCATCAAGACTACTTTCATCTTCTAGAGCTTCTTTCTCTCTCCTCGGCGGGAATTTTTCTGCAGCAGTGCAAATATGGGTGAGAGGCACTTTTGGCAGATTGATATCAATTGTTATTTTGGAGAACTTGGATTTTACTGTAGATCATACAATTTATAGAAATTAGTACAAGAGTTTGAAGGTTGGTATGCCTATGTTATAGTGCAATTTATTCAATATAACATGAAATGCAAGCCAATGTGTGCATTTCCTCGAGGCACTCAACCGTGATTTTTACCATGTGGAAAACACATAAATTTGGAGTTTCCTTGCAAACCATCAGTTTTTATGTCTAAAATTTAAACTTTGAAAGCTTATTTAGGTTTTTTATTCCTAAACAGACACTCTGTGGTTTGAATCATTAAATTTGGCTTTGTAATGCATTTGAGTAAAGCAATCCAAAATTGACTTGCTTCAGTAAAATGCACGCACATTCTTGATTTCTTTGTCAAATTCAATGAATAAAATAGGAGTCTTTTTTATTATTATTCCTCTTTTAGCATTTTAATATTTCCAATTTTGTACCTGATACCTTCTCGTTTAGAAATGTTTTTAACTTCTAGCCCTAATATTGAAATTTTTTTCTAGGATAATGTGTGCATTTCCTCAAGGGACTCAGCCCTGATTTATAGTTTACAGTTTTTCTAGTCATCTAATTTTCTAAAATTCTGAATGGCGGTTTGTCGTTTTCCCATACCTCAACCTATCAAACACATGATGAACTAATTGAGTGTCAAATACTTCATTTAATCTTATAAACCTGTAAATGGTGGTTTTCTCTTTTCCATACCTGTCATATTATGAATTTTCAAGTGAGTATCAATTGCGTCACTTAACAAGGAAAAAATGTTCTACATAGTACAGACCATCAAATTCTATGATTCGATGAAGCTTGATCGAGTCGGATTCTAACGGCATTGAGAATGATTGCATCACCTAGACATGAAATCAGCATTTCCTCATGATTAACCTTTTTTCCCACCTTTCAATTATTTGAAGAGCCAACACTATACACATATCCATATTTGGCCTGACCCCATTGATTCCTTCCTAGCAGCTGCAGTCAATTACCAATCATGTTGCTTCTTATGGAACATTGATAAATAGGGGTCATTGTTATCAATAATCTATGTATTGACTCCATTATCTATGTTCGTTAATTTTTGTCTAGTATGGCCGTAGATGTGCGCAAATTTGGGTTCATTGATAGTATGAGTGAAATGGGTAGAATTGGAAATAATTGGAGACAGTCTCATCAAGGTTTGATGGATTTAACTGGTAGTTCCACTCCATCTTATAGTTTTTATGTTCATTTGGAAGTCCTTTCCCATCACTCAGTGAATTGTTTTCTGAACTGTGTCAACACCCTATACCTCTTCAACAACCAGAGCATTCCATCTTGGTGGCATGGAAAGATTGATTTCTTCAATTCCATATATTAATTTCTCCATACCAGATGGGTATTGCATGTTGTTTTTCGCTGAGCCATTTTTGTCTCAGCATTTCTCTCTTCCTTATCATTTTCTTATTTCATTGACATTTCCCTTTTTTTTTGTGAGACCTCTCACACAATGTGTGTGACTGTTATAATTCTTCTCTACTCGGAACTCCCATCCAGATAACTGGAATGCAACTTCCTCTTCAACTCCATTTCTACCCTTGTTGTTGAAACATGTCCACTTCGGCATTGTTTTCCCCCCTGTGTTGCACTGTTGTGTTATCCTTGTTCCACAGTAGTTGGTATCTTCGTTTGAAGCCCGGAAAGTAAAACAGAGGATGGGTTTCCTCCAGGATGAATCAACATTTCAGTTTCACTCTAATGAAATCCACTTGTAACATGGTCAATCCAACCCTTGAGCTCTATAAATAGAATGTAATAGGTATTCGGGACAATTATTATTGAAGGAGTGGTTTGATGTTACTGATTCAACTGTAGAATAGCCCTCTGGTCTATAATTAAAGCGTAATATAATAAAAAATGCTCTTGGGCCCCTTTTAAAACTTTCTTGAGTATCAATCTGGTTATATTTTTGCATTATCTCTGGTTTTTTCCTGGGAATGTGTTATATTTTTTATGTTCTCGTTTATTTATTTCTGTAAGGAAGGATGGTGATTTATATTATAATAAAAAAGGTACATATGATACAAACTTGCATATCCATGAGATTGGTTTCCAAACAACTATCCAATTCAACCTTTTTTCTAAGTTGTCCTTGTCATGCCAAAATTCTATAAATACAAGATTTACTAGAGAAACTATGATACCCGTCAACAAGAAACCAACATTACAGTTGTTCTATTCTCATTTCAAATGTTGGATGCATTATTATTTCACAATAGAAGCTTTTATGTCTGAAATTAAAACTATACTAGTCTAATTAGGTTTTAGTATGCAAACTTCCAAATTCCATACCTAGAGTGTACTTCGATTGGAATTGGTGTGCATTTTTAGTTATGGCCATGAAAAATTGGAAAATACTATCAATTGTTGTTTTGGATGACTTGGATTTTATGTAGATCATACAATTTACAGAAATTAGTACAAGATATTGTATAAAAGGTTGGTATATCTATGTTATAGTGCAATTTATTCAATATAACATGAAATACAAGCCAATGTGTGTATTTCCTTGAGGGACTCAACCCTATTTTTTACAATGTGGAAATCACGTAAATTTGGAGTTTCCTTGCAAGGCATAAGTTTTTTTGTCTAAAATTTAAACATTGAAAGCTTATTTAGTTTTTTTATGCCTGAACAGGCACTTTGTGGTTTGAATCAGTGAATTTGGCTTTATAACACAGTTTGGGAATGCATTTGAGTGAACCTATCCAAAACTTCCTTGCTTCAATAAAATGCACGCACATGCTTATTTCTTTGTCAAATTCAATGAATAAAATAGGAGTCTTTTTTCTTATTATTCCTCCCCTTTTATAATTTTAATATTTCCAATTTTTTACCTGATACTTTCTCCTTTAGAAAACTTTTTAGTGTCAGGCAAACTAAGTGTTAATTTTTCATAACCTCCAGTGATAAAATTTGAAGGGCTAGTTTTAATCCCATTTTGAAGGGAATTTTTTATATATTGCACTGGAGATGATGATATTTCAATTCATTTGTAGAATATATTTCATATGTCAATTCATTTGTAAAATATATTACGAAGAATATATTTCATCATTTGTAGTTTCATACACACTTATCAATATGGGTTGCACATTAAAATCTCATAGTGCACATATGGATTACACATTACACTTGTATTACACATTAGAAACACATTAACTATATCAAAATATATGCATTGTTGAGAAATACTTACAATTGATATTACAACAATATTAGTATGTACATAGACATCAAATGTACACCATATTATTCTAGAACTCTAAGTTGCTTGGGAGGTTTTTGCAATTCCTCCTTTTTAGAATACGAAAATTCACTATAGCTTCTCTTGCCTTCTCCAAAACCCTCCAGTTCTAAAGAATCTTCATCAGCCATATGTTTTAATTATTTTTCTTGCTCTTTCACTTTGTTTTCAAGAGTTATCACTTTTGTATGCAATCTATCTTTTTCTTCTAGGAATTTCTTCAACATCTCTACATTTTTATTTTTCTACTTTGAGTGCTCATCTTCCTTGATTCTAAGATCATACTTCGTCCACTTCATCTCATATTGAACTGCACTTAATTTTCTCTTGAACAGTTGTACCTCCTTCTTGATCTCTTGTGCCCTCAAATCTGTATCAGATGGAGTATACAAAATTGCTTCTACCACGGGTCTCTTTTGCAAAGCTTTAATTTTGGATTTCAAAAATATCTCAATATCACATCCCAAATGTAGTGATTTTCCCTTCTCCAATATTTTTTTGGTGAAGGTCTCTAGTTTTGGCCTCCTTCTCCTCTATCCTCTTCTTCAATGTTGGATGTGATGAGCCAAATGTTAACTCTACAGCATGGATTATTGAAACATATTCATTCAAGGTCTTCTCTCATTGTTGCAAGGACTTTTGAAACTGGAGTAAGCTCTCCATAGTTACATCACCAATTTTTGTACTACCAAAAAGTTTTGGTGTGCTAACATTTTTACCCTTGACTTTGGATTCTTTTGGTGTGATGGCCTTTTTACCCTTGACTGTTGATTCTTCTGGTGTGAAGACATGTTTACCCTTGAATGTTGATTCTTCTGGTGACCAAACTTGTTTACCCTTGATTGTTGGTTATTTTCCTCTTCCAGGTATTTTAGCCTCGAGAGTTGCTGAAATACTTTCAATTCTTTTAGTTTTTAGCAACTCATTTTTTTAATTGTTTTATTCAATTTTTCCAATCTTGTTTCATATTCTGCAGTCTCATTTTGTTATTTAATGATCATTTCTCTCATTTTATTTTCAAACTCAACCTTCAAACCTGCAATAAATGTTTCTTTCCGCTTCAATTCTTGTTGAAGTTCTGCTTACTTACCAAATACAGTCTTCAGTGGTGGAATGTTCAAAACTTGAGGCCTATTTTTTAGCTCATTTTCAAGTCTCCCTATAGTTTCCTCATCTTTTTCTATTCAGCCTGAAAATTGTCTTTCACTATGTCAAGGTCAGAAATCGATCCTTCTATAACTATGCTAAATGTAGAACATTGATCCTTAATAAGCTTATTCTTTTGGCCAATTATTTTTTTGTTTCCACAATTTTTTTCTCTAAAGTTGTAACACGATGTACCAAATCAAGAATTTGGACATCCTTAGTTCTGAACAATTCATCACTAGCTATGAAGGAATCATCCCATGAGGTAGATTGTTCTTTGAAATGCACCATTTTATAAAATAAAGAAAAACAAATCTACCATCAAAAAATATTTTGTATGAATTAGGTCTTCATCACAAGTCGGTGAACGGTCCATATCATTGTTCAGAAATTCCTCCCATTGATCTGCATTTTCATTTCCATGCATTCCATCCAAAGTTGTGGAAGCAACATCTTCTTCAGGGAAAATTGAAGGATGTTGTTTCCCACAGATTTCATATTGTCCTCGAAAGGTTTTCCAAGTACTGTTGATGTAGTGACAGTAGAAACTCCTTCTACATTGTTCTTTAAAGATGGTTGAGGTAATTCCTTAATTTGTTGTTGTTCTTTAGGCTTCCTAATGTATGTTCGAATAGAATTTGACCCTACAACACTGGTTTGACATAAATCAATATTTTTTTGTAGTGTGCTTGGGTAACTGAACTTAGCCCTCTTCATTTTACTATCTTGCAATGCATAGTGCAATTTCCTCACCAATAGGGACATCTATGGCCATGTCTTCAACCCAGTGTATGTCTAGCTTCATCCAATCACCCAAAATATCATTATGCTTGTGGTGATTCATAATGGTCCTAAGGATAATATGAATCATGGTTTTGTATATTCCTTGAGGAACATATTCCATTTTTAGACCATTCTTGGGAACAACAACCTGTTTCCCACAAATTTTACCGGCCATCTGAATCTTTTCTAGCTTGGGGGTTTTCCATGAGTTTAACATTTCCCCCTCTCTTCATGGAATTTTGGTTTCTCTGGAAACCAAATCGGGGTCTAGAAGAAGCCTCTTCCCAAAAATATTCAATTCCATAGCCCCATGATCATAACTATAGATGGCATCACTTATCTTGTCATTTTGGAAATTAAAATGTCCAAAAATAAATCTATCCACTCCTTCTCTTAAAAGGATATTTAACATACCAGTTGGCCATATGCTTGTATCATTCTATTCATCAGCATTCTCTTGGAATTTTTTCACCATAAACTATTCAATGTGGGAACCCCGCGCTTCTCTTGATTCAGTGGTATAGAAGGCCCCTGTGTTTGTTACCATGGTGCAAGACGCCCCTGTTTCATCTATTTCCATAGTACGCGACGACCCAATTTCAATTGCGGTCGTGGTTGGTTTGGTATGCACACTAAGAAATGAAAGCTTAGGAATTCCCGCTGAGGAATGCATGCTGAGGAATGTAAGATTAGGAATGCACACTGAGGAATACACGCTGAGGAATGCAAGCTTAGGAATGCACGCTGAGGAATGCACGCTGAGGAATGCACGCAAATGAGTTTTTTTAATTGATTTCATGTATATTGTTTTTTTCAAAAATTTAGGTATATTGGGTTATGACGTCAATGCCCCTATATCATATGAAATAAAGATTTTTCATATAATACATATACTTATCCTGGCCTCAATTGAGTTAAGAAATCATCTTACTATTATTGTTATTTATTGCATATGAATTTTTTTCTTGATCCAATATTATTCCTTTGAATATTTGATTTTGGGAATTTCCAAATGGTTTCTCACACTCTTTGTATAGAACTTAACCAGTTCTCTTCAAACCCTAGGTCACCAAGGTGATTTCATTTTTCCTTCAAACTTGGCAAGTGAGATTCCCAATGGGTAGAGGCCAACAAGGTGAATCCATCAAGACCAATTTCATCTTCTGGAGCTTATTTCTCTCTCCTCGATGGGAATTTTTCTAGAACAATGCAAATATGGTTGAGAGGCACTTTTGGCAAATTGATATCTTCTTCCTAAAAGACTTTTTGGTTAGGCTAATGATATGGTTGGATGCACCATACAACACTCTAGAGATTCACACTCTTAGAATATTTTTATTATCATCCTATGAGATGTGGATGGAATTTCGCTAAGGACAGTTAGGCATATTTTACCAATAATTCCATACTTGGACAATTTTTTATCTTCTCCTAGCCTTGGTCTAATTTCCTTAAACCACAGTTGTGGCAGGTCCATAAATTCTTCTTGAGGGTCTCTTTGGACAAACTAATACCATGGATGAGTAGAAAAAATATCAACCTACAATATCCCCATGTGCTGCAAGCATTTTCTTCAACAAACCATTTTTGGCGGGCATCCTCTTAAGGCTACTTGGACCAATTTTCCCATACTTGACCAATTTCTTGATTTTCACTAATTTGTTGTATTTCTCCAGAATGATGTCATAATGTAACAATGATTTCATATTCATGCCACGTCATCATCTATGCCATGCCACGCCATGTCAGAATCATCCTTAATGAGGGAATAAACCTTAATGCGGGAATCACTTAGCCCCTTTACAACACTAAGCCATTTTTTCTTTGTCTTTAGTATGCAAAATAAGATTTTTCTTCTATTTTGGCAGGTTGATGTTTTCCTTATCTGATCACCATAAGGAAAACCAAGAGCATGGCTAGAAATACATTTCAACAATGAACAGGACCATATCATTTGATTTATTTTATCATTAAAGGAACACCCTCTTGAGGGAATTTCCAAATGGTCTCTCAAACCCTTTTTCTAACAATTAACCAGTTCTCTTCAAACCCTAGGTCACCAAGGTGATTTCATTTTTCCTTCAAACTTTGCAAGTGAGATACCCAATGGGTAGAAAACCAATAAGGTGAATCCATCAAGACCACTTTCATCTTCTAGAGCTTCTTTCTCTCTCCTCGGTAGGCATTTTTCTCGAGCAGTGCAAATATGCTTGAGAGGAAATTTTTTCAGATTGATATCTTCTTCCTGAAAGAATTTTTGGTCAGGATAATGATATGGCTGGATGCACCACACAACACTATAGATATACACACTCTCAATATATTTTTATCATCATCCTATGAGCTGTGGTGGGAATTTCCCTAAGGCCAGTTAGGCATATTTTATCAATAATTCCATACTTACACAATTATTTATCTTCTTCTAGACTTGGTCTAATTTCCCTAAACCACAGTTGTGGCAGGTCCATAAATTATTCTTCAGGGTCTCTTTGGACAAACTGATACCATGGCTGAGTAGAAAAAATAGCAGCCTACAATATCCCCATGTGCTACAGGCATTTTCTTCAACAAACCATTTTTGGTGAGCATCCTCTTAAGGCTACTTGGACCAATTTTCCCATACTTGGCCAATTTCTTGATTTTCACTAATTTGTTGTATTTCTCCAGAATGATGTCATAATGTAACAATGATTTCATCTTCATGCCACATCATCATCTATGCCATGTCAGAATCATCCTTAGTGAGGGAATCAACCTTAATGCGGGAATCACTTAGCCCCTTTACAACACAAAGCCATTTTTTCTTTGTCTTTAGTATGCAAAATAAGATTTTTCTTCTATTTTGGCAGGTTGATGTTTTCCTTATCTGATCACCATAAGGAAAACCAAGAGCATGGCTAGAAATACATTTCAACAATGAACAGGAACATATCATTTGATGAATTTTATCATCAAAGGAACACTCTCTTGAGGGCATTTCCAAATGGTCTCTCAAACCCTTTTTTCTAACAATTAACCAGTTCTCTTCAAACCCTAGGTCACCAAGGTGATTTCATTTTTCCTTCAAACTTTGCAAGTGAGATACCCAATGGGTAGAAAACCAACAAGGTGAATCCATCAAGACCACTTTCATCTTCTAGAGCTTCTTTCTCTCTCCTCGGCGGGCATTTTTCTCGAGCAGTGCAAATATGCTTAAGAGGAAATTTTGGTAGATTGATATCTTCTTCCTGAAAGAATTTTTGGTCAAGATAATGATATGGTTGGATGCACCATACAACACTATAGATATCCACACTCTCAAAATATTTTTATCATCATCCTATGAGCTGTGGTGGGAATTTCCTTAAGGCCAGTTAGGCATATTTTATCAATAATTCCATACACAATTATTTATCTTCTTCTAGACTTGGTCTAATTTCCCTAAACCATAGTTGTGGCAGGTCCATAAATTCTTCTTCAGGGTCTCTTTGGACAAAATGAGACCATGGATGAGTAGAAAAAAAAGAATCCTACAATATCCCCATGTGTTGTGGGCATTTTTTTCAACAAACCATTTGTGGCGGGAATCCTCTTAAGGCTACTTCGACCAATTTTCCCATACTTAGCCAATTTCCTAATTTTTACTAATATGTCGTATTTCTCCAGAATGATGTCATAATGCAACAATGAATTCATCTTCATGCCACATCATCATCTATTCCATGCCATGCCATTTTGACACCATCCTTAGTGCGGGCATCAACCTTAATGCGGGCATCACTTAGCCCCTTTACAACACTTATGCCATGTTTTCTTTGTCTTTAGTATGCAAAATAAGATTTTTCTTCTATTTTGGCAGGTTGATATTTTCCTTATCTGATCACCATAAGAAAAACCAAGAGCATGGATAAATATCCATTTTAACAATGAATGGGACCATATCATCTGATGAATTTTATCTTCAAAGGAACACCCCCTTGTGGGAATTTCCAAATGGTCTAACACCTAACTAGTTCTCTTCAAACCCTAGGTCACCAAGGTGATTTCATTTTTCCTTCAAAATTGGAAAGTGAGATACCCAATGGGTAGAGCCCAACAAGGTGAATACATCAAGACCACTATCAAACACAGAATGAACAATGTAATAACATGGTGACTTCAACATGAAAATTGAGTAGTTTGTATTTAAACTTAGTTTTGATTTTCAAATTCAAAATGATTTGTTGATTGGTTTTTTTGTACAACATAAAAGGTCTTGGCCTCAATTGAGTTAATAAATCAGCTTACTATTATTGTTAATCATTGAATACGAATTTGTTTCTGGATGCAAGCTTATTCCTTTAAATATTTAATTTTGGTCATTTTCTAATTCTTGCTACAATGTGGAAAATAAATTATATTAATTTGTTTTTTTTCTGTAAATGTCTATTTTTGATACACAACACAACATCTCATTTCACATGTAACGAATACTATATAATACTGATGTATGACAAAATTAGAAATTTTTCCCATGGCATATAATTGCAACTTGTGCCCAAAATTTTAATTAAATGTAAAGATTAATCTCGAAATATAAAAAAAAGTATATACTATGTATTGATCTAAGTATAAATATTCAATAGATCAACTATTCTCAGTTGATACAACATCACTGAAATCACTAGTCACACAGTATAAGCACTAGTTACATTGTTTAATGTCATCCTTATGCCAAGGAATGAACCTCAACAAAGCATATGCTAGATTACATAATGTGCTATTGAGACATGGTAGAGCTATATTTTCAAATAGAGGATCTAAAATTTCTGTCGAATTCACAATATAATAGTCTTTTCCAGCAGGGACACAATGTACCATTGCATTTGGGTCAATCTTATGTATTGTCTCCCTTGCAACTTTAACCCTTGATTTTAATGTAATGAGAAAGCATTTCTTTCCTTCCAACCCCAATTGGGAAGTTGGTTTCAACTCATTAACATTATCTTGACCCTGCAAATAAATGAGACAAAGTAAGATAGATACATGGAAATAAGAATTTAAGCATTGATGATCCTAGATTAAATAATTACAATCTTACCTAAATTGGTGTTTTCATTTTGTCAATTTGCAGTTTCGATGGAACCATTGGTGTTTTATGTACCAAATGTTCATCATATTTTGATGCACGACTCTACACCCAAAAGAAAATGATTTCTAATATATTGATAAAATAAAATAAGATTGAGTAAATTATGAAATTTTTCAATACTTACTTATTGATATATGTGTGTGTGTGTGTGTGTGTGTGTGTGTTGAAATATTGTAACTTCAAAGAATATTCTATATGTATTTTTTGTGGTCCTCGATGTTCCCACCAAGAGAATCACTTGTATTTCTTTATACCCCGATGTTTCTAATTGGGAGAACTAATAAGAGTCATGAGGAAGTTGACTCTGTTGTAAGTCGGGTCATTAATACCCCAGGTGTGGTTACTCAAGCCTACAAGATTAAATTAGGATTACTCAAGCCTACATAACTGAATTAATTATTAAGTGAACGAAAGAATATAAATAGAGGTGAGGTGCTTCTCATTTGAGACGCACACACTCACTTGTGTAGCACATGAGAGAGAGAAAGAAAGAGTTGTGGCTAGAGAAGAAGGAGGATCGGTATTTTGGGTTTTACCTTTTGTGGGCATCTATATTGAGGAATCTTTTCCTAGGNATATATATATTCAAAAGTTGAAAAAAATATTATTTAAAATAATAATTAAACAACTAACCTCCACCATAGGCGTGATTTCAACATGAGCATATTGTACAGTAAGACATTGTTTATAGGAGCAATTAGATATTATAATTCAGATCATTAGTGTAAAAATATGTATATTCAGACAAGAGTAAAGAATTGGAAACTAACACTTTCTTTGTTGACCACATGTTCTCTCTCCATATCTTCTACTCTTTTCAGTAGTTCAGTTATTTTTGTTTTCAAAGATGTGATTTCCTTTGTTTTTTCTTTCATTGTAGCTTGGATTACAACTAGCACCTCCTTGTATGGAATTTTTCCAAACAAGTTAGTTGGCGTAACTCCTAAGCCAATTCCATGACATCGTCTTCTTGCATCAACCCCTAGTACCTTGGAAAGGGCATCATCCCTAGCTGCAAAGTCTTGAGATGCAACTTCTACTTGTGCTCGTTCAACTTTTTGCTAACATTGACATACAATTAAATCAGATCATAGAATAAAACATTTCCAACATGTAAAATGAAATTTTAATCAATATCTAAATTAAAAGTTTGAGAAGATACTATTGTTTATCCTACAGCTGGTGTGATTGGAGTGCCATCCTTCTTTTGATGTCATTTCTTCCATAAGTCTGCCCTAGTAATACTTGTAGTTGTATCATCAAAGGCTATAGATTTTTTCTAGTTGCAACAAGTAAAATAGTATGGTTAAGTTTTGACATTACAATGAAACTAAAATATGCTAATATTTCTCATATCAGATACTTTTCATCACAATTGCTTACCATATCATCTTCAACACGTTGATAACCTCGACATCCAGAGGTGTGAAAGTCCCTCTCTTTTTCTATTTTCCTTGTTTGTTTCCTTATATCCTAGAAATCAATTGAAAATAACATATATAAGTCAACATTACAAGCCAATAGACATTCTAAAAAACTTAATTATATAATATGTGAACTTTTTGCTTACTGGGAATTTAGTGCTGGCTCGTGATAGGACGAATTCTCTCCACACTTTCTCACTTATCCAAATTGGAGGAACATTTTTTAATCTTTCCTTTGTTGACTCATAAGGGTCACGGTATTTTTTGGTCAGCTAATATCTATGATTGTTTTCCTTATAGCCAATGGATTTCATACAATATTCTTTAAGGAATGGAGGGATTATGGATTTTTCCTGAAACATATTGCATTTTTATATGTCATACATGATTTGAAAATAATCTACGAAATCATCCAAAAATAAAAATTTTGAAAACAAATACACGTAATGTCTAATACTCGCATTAATATGAATTTCAATCTTTTCCTCCAAGTTATTGATTTCTGCACATTTAGTTGTCGATGCTTGTATAGAGGGATCTTCACCTTGTATACTAATATCTTGTTGGCATTGTTCTTTGTGAACATCTTCTATAAAATAAGGGAGCGTAAAGGTGTTATGGATTTCTAAGTCATAAAATTTTATTTATGAATATGTTACCTTGTTCTTCATGTTCTCTGCCTCATTTTGTTGTGTCGAGGGATCTTCTCCTTCTACAGTGTTATCCATATGGCATGGTTGTTTGTGAACATCTTCTATAAAATAAGGGCACATAAAGGTGTTATGGATTTCTTAATCATAATATTTATAGTTATAAAGATCTAGAAAAATCTAAATTAATGGGCTTACTTTATTCATGTTGCTCTTGATCCTCCTGAAAAGAGGAAAATGTGTCTTTGTAATTTGCTTCTTTGTTAGGACTAGTGGAGTCATTCAAGGCATAGAAGGTGTAATATTCTTTGTTATTGTTTGTATTTTCCTCTTCTTTGTAACTGTAGCTAGGAATGTTATTAAACATATGCCTAACATCATCATACAATAAAAGTAAGAATTATATTACTACACAAGGAAATAGATTGTTCTATTTCTAAATATTTACCTTGTGAGATGCATGTCCCTTTCTTTCCCATTTGATCATTTTGACACGTTCTTTTTGTAAAGTTCATAATCATATTTTTTTGATTTCGTGTCATGACCTGCTTTGCCTGTTTTTTTTTAAATGATTAGAGTATTTATTAGCCATAGTCTATTAGATTGTTATTAAAGTACAAAGTATTATGTTCTAACAATTTAAATTAAATGTTGGGGAAGCAAGTGCGGGTGGGATTATCTTTGATCCTTGAGGAAATACAGTAGCAGCCTATGCTTGGGGGTTTGGATGAAAAAAAAAAACAAAGCCGAATGGCTAGCCCTATACCTTGGTATGGAACTAGTCAAAAAGGAAAATATAGAAAGATTATCATATTTGGAGACGCTAAACAGATCATTCAGAAAATGATTGTATGAGCGAATTAGCAAAAGATTGTATGAGCGCATTAGAATAATGAGCACCACTCTTTATTCCACCTTATTCCACATCCTAAGGAAGAAAAATTACCTTGTAGATAAAATGGAAAATCAAGGAGTTAAGAATAAGTTGGGAATTGTCTCAATAACAGACCAACACCACCACAAATCTGTTCCTTAGCCCTTATTCACCTAGGGGGTCTTCTAACCTACTCTCCTCCACCCCCCTAGATGTCCTCCCTCTCTGCATTATGAACATGCATCCTGTGACATGATAGGCATTGAAAGGAGGAACTCTCAGCCATGTGAATGGCTTTATGGGAATTCCCTCCCCCTGTACTTTGCATTCCACAACGAATTTCTCACACGCTCCGCGGGATTGGTGATCATCATGAAATCCTATCGTCACTCTTGTGACTTGGATATGTGCTATCTTCTCCTAATTCCTCCGGAAGATGATATTTCATCCCTTTTTGTAGGTTTTCTCAACTCTCAGACTAATTATGAATTGGTTCATCTTCCCTTAGAAGAGGTACCAGNCTATCTTCTCCTAATTCCTCCGGAAGATGATATTTCATCCCTTTTTGTAGGTTTTCTCAACTCTCAGACTAATTATGAATTGGTTCATCTTCCCTTAGAAGAGGTCCCAGAACCGCCGTGGTTATTTCAGGATCAACTTTCCACCCAAACTTCGCTGAGAATAGGTATAATTTCTTCTTACAGTTTTAACTCTCCTTCTTAGCCTCACCTAGTAACACAGGCTCATGATAGAATGGAAACCCCCAAGGGCATCGAAGAGATCAAGTCTTCTCTCGTGGACTTGCAGAGTGGTATGCGTTGCATTTATAGAATGGTTGGAACTATTGTCAATGGTAACATAAATATTGTAGTATAAACTAAATACATCTCAAATCACCTTGGATATAATGTATCCAGAATCGATGATAACACAAGAGACCTGCATGAATTAATGGGGAAAGTCAACATTGTCAAGGATGATGTTTAGAAGCTTACTAGCATGACCCAATGCACTCACTTCTAGGACTCCCCTACTATTAGAGATTTACAGATGGAATATCCCTCGGTCAGCCAACCGACCCACGGGCAGGAAGCTCAGAAGATTTAGGTTCTACTTTCATGGTTTATATTTTTTTTTGTATTTTGTTGAACAAACAATTTGTAAGGAAGTACCCTTCCATAGGTTTAACTTGTTTCAGGAAGAAGTATATAGTCATTTAATTTTATGTTTGCAGCTTAGAAACCTTTTTTTTTCCTTCTATAGTAGCTCAAAAGCATTAGTTAGAGACATTGTAAGGATGGTTGTGCTCAGCCTTTTTTTATATATAAAATTTTCTCCGATTTTTGTTAAAAAAAACAATTTAAATTAAATAAAAGTAGTATTCCCATTTGTTGTGGTAGGGAATTTTGTTTTTTGCAAATAACTCACAGATGTAACCTCTTGGGTGGCTCAACCATGGTTTTATTAATATAAAACCTACTCGTTTCTGTTAAAAAAAACAATTTGAATTGAATAAAAATAATGATATACTTCAATCACAAACAATCACTTACCTCCATGTCTCCACTTGTACAAAGCCTGCATAACCAAAAAATAAAGTCTATCATCACTCAATTGCTAATTGAAATTTGTTTAAACTATTAATATATCTAACAAGTTTCAAAAGTAAAAGGGAAGACTGTATGTAAGGACTATCTGCTAAAAGGAACAGATGTCATAAATTGAGATGTCATAACTTGAGAGAGAGAGAGAGAGAGAGAGGGTTAGAGTGTTGTAGGTTTAGGTTAGACACATACAGTAGCCAACAAGATATCTCAATCTCCAAGAGTGAATACCCCTTAGCCTTAGAGGCTGCAAGCAAGACAAGGTGTACACAGGCAGCACCAAAGATGAACACGGTAATGGTCTTGCAGCAGTGGGAAAGAGGAATCCAACTCTAGTGGTCACAAAACAATCACAACCCAGCTAAATGAATGTCGAACAGTCCATAACTCATCTAGGAAGAACCACCACAATCCACGGTCAGCCCTAAAGGAAACCAATTTTTTTACGGAATTTTCAAAATTTTGTAGCATAGGAACCACTATTTTGATTTATGTCAATAAAGAAACCACAAAATGCGTATCACACTTACTAATAATATGATAAAATTTTGTACAAAATGCAGCATGGAATGCATATTACACTTAAACTTTTGTAGCAGAGGAACCACTATTTTGATTTCTGTCAATAAAGAAACCACGGAATGTTTGCAGTGTTTGTTGTTTTCAATTTTTATGTTGTTTTCACAAAATTATTGATAAAATACCTGCAATAACGTAGAACATGAAAATTAATTTACACCTCATGCAATTCACCTCAATATATCCCAACAACTTAGCTTCAGCTTTCGTGGTGTTGAATACCAGAATCAAATCAATTAAACGTTGGCATGTGCAAAAAGAAAACGCTGCCCTTTCCCAACAAAACTATTCGTGAGAAATAAAATGTGAAAAGTTATGTTAGGGGTTCCATTTTTTTTATTTTATTTTTCCTAAGGGGAAGGACCCTGGAACTGTGATTCATGTAGGTTGTAACACCCCGGTTTCGACCTCGTTTACATTAAAAATGTATATGATGATTATATTGTATTTAATCGTGGTGTGGAGCTAAAGGCAAAATCCCCGCCATCAATTTAGCGTTTTATGTTTTGGCGATTAAAAATCGTTGCCGATGGTATTTTTTGTTGGCACATTATAATTTTGGACATCATGTAAATATGCAATTTAATTAAAAACCCACAACCAGTTATGTCAATGCAACAAATAATGAGATGGGGGCATGATTTCCTAAGGAGGATAAGGGGGGTGGAATATTTAACCTTGGGCCAATAGGAAAAATACAAATGTCAATAAAAGAACTCAAAAGAGTTGGAAACTACTTTCTTGTCTTATTCAACCCACCACTTAACTCTCCAAGGAGTAGTTGGGAATTTATTTCCTTGGGGAAAGGGGAGTATGGGAAGCCGTCAATTCTGGCAGGGATGTCAGACTTTGACCACACAATTTCCCAGGGGATATCTCTCATCCATTACCCTCACGTGGAGTAAGAGAGCCACATTCTTCACTCGTGGAGGTAGTCGTAGCTCACCCTCATACACTGGCAGCCGCATTTTTCCTCATGCATGCAGGCAGTTAATTTCCTCACGTGGGATTTCCATTTAGGGAGCAATTCTTTTTTCCCAATCACAATTTTGCAGGTTCTGGATTTTTCCCATGTCTTGGAAATTGATTGGGAAAATCTCAATGGTTGGGTTCTTTGTCTAATGGATTTGTTATTGTTTATCCTCATTACCTGACTGAGGAAAACCATTTTTTTGTTACACAACGATTGGGAGAAGAGACTAACGATTTCTTGGGTGTTGTTGAGTCTGTTTTGACCACATTAGCGCCAAAACATCCCTGGGAATCGAATTGCTATTAGGGGGTTGTTTACACCCATATTGGAAATTCGTTTTGTTGCCAAAACTATTTTCCTCAACCCATAATTGTGTATCTTGTTGTGTATGCATATGTTCGTTGGTCTAAACTGAATTGGGAGTGGATATGAGATCTGACCAGCTTGATAAACCTAGTGTGTGAGGGAACCTCACAGATAGATCTAGGGGGATGTTTTTCTTCTTTGCACACCCTGAATAGCGCTGGAAGGGAAGGCATAGCCCAAGGGACTGTGTAGCAGAGAAGGGGGTGCTTCCTTGTGTTGGGTGTGTATATGTTTTAGAAGCCAGGATAGATATAGTGCAGGTGTCCATAGCTTTGTGGTTGAGATCACTAGCTTGGTAGTTAGCCTTTCTAGCTCCTTTGTAGCCTAATAAACCCAACTATTTTGGCTTGGCTTAATTTTGTGGTATCCTTGGATATGTGTGAACCTGCTAGTGTTCCTTATTCCTTGTGGAAATCATGCCCAGCTCGGGGGTGGCAGTGTTGCTAAGAGATTGATGAGCACACTGGTCTATGGTTGGGTGGAATGTTGCAGTGACATAGTTGGTTGTGGGACGAGCTTCACGTGCAAGATAAGTATTATTGTGTTTAAATCTCTGTATTTACATTTGATAATGAATTACAATGAACATGTGAATGAATGGAATGTATTTGCTTCCGTTGTATGTTAAATATTCATGCATCTGTGTATGTTATTATTTAAATGCAATTCATTTTATATTATGGTCATGGGGCTAGATTTTCCGGATTAGATAGCAGCACAATCGCATCCTCTCTCCGGTAGAGGGGTGGGGACGTGACATAGGTGTACCAAAGGAAGGTTGGAGGGAACCAAATAAATGCATCAAATGGAAATAAAATATTAGCCTATTGTGGTGGATGACATGAAGTTAAATAATGTAATAAGCATGGATTCTAAGGCATTGAATGTGAGGTTTATTTTTAGAAGGATGGGGATAATGAGTTTGTTTCAATGGATTCAAGTGAACTAGTAATAAATTTTAGCTTACCACAAAAGGGATTTCATTTTCATCTAAGGTTAGATGTTGAGGTTACATCCAAACATAGTATTATTTCTAGTAGGTATCTACTACATTTTATACCTAGGGATCTTAGAATAATGAGGAGAGATATACGATGTTACATTTAATCTATATTCTCTCTATAAGTTTGACAATTCAATACATTGGTTAAGGTCCTACCTGGAGAAAATGTACGAGAACCTATATAATCCTTTTAAATATTAAGATTTTTATCATTAGTACCTCTTCCAACCATATAAAATTCTTATAAAGATAAAAGGAATTTGAACCATTAACCTATGTTTTTTAGACTAGTATTATACCAGTGAAAATATTCTCCTAATGAAAATCTGATAACAGGATCATATGAATATGATGTGACCCCCATCTCCTTATAAGTATAGTTTTTAACCTACAATGTCAACCCTCCATCTCTTTATAATTATCAATCAAATTATAGGTATATACCAGCTAGTATTGTAGGTGTTAATGATGGAAAGGACACCTTTCTAAATCCTACAACACTTGTTATATGAATTAGTGGACCATGACAATCTTGTAGCTAGACCAGAGAAAAAGATGGCTATATAGATCCAAAATTTCATCTAATATATATTTAAGTATTCCCTTAACCATCATCCCTAACTGAAAATGATTGACACCAAATAAAGTAACATATACTGCCTTGAATAATGGACATTGCAAAGGAGCCAAAGTTGTCATTTATCTTGCACTAGTGGAGCATATGAAGGAAAATGGTTGTGATCAACCAAATATTCATACTTACAATCCTTTGATGAATGGATTTCACAATGAAAATGACTTGATACAAATTATGAGGTTGAGTGGGTATACCATGAAATCGACCATTTATATTAGCCTATTGTGGTGGGTGACATGAAGTGAAATAATGTAATAACCATGGCTTATAATGCATTGGTTGTGAGGTTTATTTGTAGAAGGATGGGGGCAGTGATTTTGTTTCAATGGATTCAAGTGCGCTAGTAATCAATTTTAGCTTACCACATAAGGGATGTCATTTTCATCTGAGGTTAGATGTTGAGGCTACAATATCCAAACATAGTATTATTTCTAGATGGTATCTACTACAATTTATACCTAGGTGGATTTACCGGTTACTTGATCAAATTACTTACATATCATTCAAGGTCCCATGTCAATAAGTAAGGATACCATAAGGATAAAATAATAGTATGAAAATAGTTTATTTTCATAGACTCTCTTATGATTCTACACAATATATTTTCTCTTTTATCTGCTATTTGTAACTACTGGCTGTTGGGCACCCAATATGCAAGTAGATTATTACAAACATACAAAGTGTACAATATTTATTGTCAACCCGAAAAAGTCTTTTATTTCAAAGCTATCGTGCAAAATATATGCAAGTACAGTTTCTACCTGACATTGTTATCTATTGGTATGCAATCGTAACTGTTTGTAAACTAGATCACACCTGCTTGAAAGTAAATCAATACTCAGCCTATTCAGAAAATCACACTGTAAATCTAATCACACTTCAACAAAATAAATTATCATGAAACAAGATCTAATTGCGTACATCTAAAAGAATTGTTATGTTGGCCAATGATCTATCAGAACGAATTAACAGAAGAATACTATGGCAAATCAAATGAACAAACACATGAACTGAATAATAAAATAACTATGATAAATCCAATGCATGAAATCATGAATTAACAAATAAACAAATCTGCAAAATGAAACACTTGCAATCAACATTACCAGCATCTGCTCAGGAAANGCAAAATGAAACACTTGCAATCAACATTACCAGCATCTGCTCAGGGAAGAGGGCCCTTCCTCCACTGAGCAGAGCTGGATCTCCACAATAGAAATCTACAACCCCAGAATTAAGAAACAGCCAGCATGTATTATCATAATGGAAGAATTACAACAGATCTGGATCAAATCCTACATCACAACATTGTGTTATCTCCTATCATCCATCTCCTATCCTGCCTAATCTATCATGCTTAATCAATCAATCTATCATCAATCAATCATCAATAATCAATAATCCCTTCTTAATGAGATTGATTACATATTTATGCATAAAATTATCTCCTGGAAATGAATAACTGAACCCCCAGCTTGTGATCTGTAACAGCTGAAACATGGCCGTAACTACTGGCAACTTTGGAACCGGCCGCAACACCAAATCTGGAAAATACCCTCTCGAAGAACCACTTGCATATCGCAAACCGTAGCTTTGTTTGGCGATTTCCTCGTGAGTCAGGTAAATGAGGATGTTACGCACAAAACCCATGTCTCAGATTTTTGATNCGCACAAAACCCATGTCTCAGATTTTTGAGATTCGTTTTCGTCTGCCCGCAAATCAAGACGCGAATCAAGATGTTCTTATGTGGCATGCGTTTTTGGTTAAGACTGTAACAGCTGGCTGTGAGCATCCTGTACGTGGCAAATCACTCCATAAACCATCATTAGTAAAATTATGCATAATAGTCTTTTAATTCATCAAAGATAAAGGAAAATAATCACTTTTAACCACTTAAAACATCAAATGGAAGTAGCAGCTGTACAATGAGCAGCTGCAACAAATGAATGAAAAATGGATGATAAATGAGAAATAATGGTAAGAAATGGATGAAAAATGGATGAAAAGTATGTCAATAAGTGGTGGAAAAATGGACAATTCCAGGTCCTGACACTGGCTTCATGATATGACTCGTTATTGTTTCTTTCCTTACTAATAGATCTATCATATGCATTCAAATAATTATTTCTTGTTTTTTTATTGGTTGGATTTATGATCTCTCTTCTCATGGAAATCATATGAGCTAAAATTTCAATGGTGCTATGCCTTAGAAATCTACTTTCTTAATTGACATATCAAATAGGTAACCATGGATATTAGAATAAGGAGAAGAGATATACGATGTTACATTTAATCTATATGCTCTCCATAAGTTTGAAAATTCATTAATGCATTGGTTAAGGTCCTACCTGGAGAAAACCTACAAGAACCTACATAAACCTTTTAAATATTAAGATTTTTCTCAATAGTACCTCTTCCAACCATATGCAATTCTTATAAGGATAAAAGGAATTTGAACCATTAACCTATGTTTTTTAGACCAGTATTATACCATTGAAACTATTCTCCTAATGAAAATATGATACCTTGCTTGATGGACCATATGAATATGATGTGACCCCCATCACCTTATAAGTTAGTTTTTCACCTACAATGTCAACCCTCCATCTCTTTATAATTATCAAACAAATTATAGGTATATACCAGCTAGTATTGTAGGTGTTAATGATGGAAAGGACACCTTTCTAATTCCTACAACACTTGTTATATGAATTAGTGAACCATGACAATCTTGTAGCTAGATCAAAGAAAAATATGGCTATATAGATCCAAAATTTCATCTAATCTATCCTTAAGTATTCCCTTAATTAACTATCATCCCTAACTAAAAATGAATGACACCAAATGAATTAACATATACTACCTTGAATAATGGACATTGCAAAGGAGGAAAAGTTGTCATTTATCTTGCACTAGTGGATCATATGAAGGAAAATGATTGTGATCAACCAAATATTCATACTTACAATCCTTTGACGAATGGATTTCACAATATAAATGACTTCATACAAATTATAAGGAGGTTGAGAGGGTATACCATGAAATCGACCATTTATATTAGCATATTTTGGTGGATGACATGAAGTTAAATAATGTAATAACCATGGCTTATAATGCATTGATTGTGAGGTTTATTTGTATAAGGATGGGGGAAGTGAGTTTGTTTCAATGGATTCAAGTGCACTAGTAATCAATTTTATCTTACCACCTAAGGGGTTCCATTTTCATCTGAGGTTAGATGTTGAGGTTACAATATCCAAACATAGTATTATTTCTAGTCAGTATCTACTGCATTTATACCTAGGTGGATTTATAGGTTACTTGATCAAATTACTTATATATCATTCAAGGTCCCATGTCAATATGTAAGGATACCATAAGGATAAAATAATTGTACTAAATTAGTCTATTTCCATAGACTCTCTTATGATTCTACACAAGATATTTTCTCTTTTATCTGTTATTTGTAACTACTGGTATCATGATATGACTCGTTATTGTTTCTTTCCTTACTAAGAGATCTATCATATGCATTCAAACAATTATTTATTGTTTTTTTCATGGTTGGATTTATGATCTCTCTTCTCATGGAGATCATATGAGCTAAAATTTCAATGGTGGTATGCCTTACAAATCTACTTTATTAATTGACATATCAATTAGGTAACCATGGATATTAGAATAATGAGAAGAGATATACAGTGTTACATTTAATCTATATGCTCTTCATAAGTTTTACAATTCATTAATACATTGGTTAAGGTCCTACCTGGAGAACACCTACAAGAACCTAAATAAACCTTTTAAATATTAAGATTTTTTCTCATTAGTACCTCTTCCAACCATATGAAATTATTATAAAGATAAAAGGAATTTGAACCATTAACCTATGTTTCTTAGACCAGTATTATACCATTGAAACTATTCTCCTAATGAAAATATGATAGCTTGCTTGATGGACCATATGAATATGATGTGACCCCCATCTCCTTATAAGTATAGTTTTTAACCTACAATGTCAGCCCTCCGTCTCTTTATAATTATCAAACAAATTATAGGTATCTACCAGCTAGTATTGTAGGTGTTAATGATGGAAAGGACACCTTTCTAATTCCTACAAAACTTGTTATATGAATTAGTGGACCATGACAATCTTGTAGCTAGATCATAGAAGAATATGGCTATATAGATCCAAAATTTCATCTAATATATCTTTAAGTATTCCCTTAATTAACTATCATCCCTAACTAAAAATGATTAACACCAAATGAATTAACATATACTACCTTGAATAATGGACATTGCAAAGGAGGAAAATTTTTCATTTATCTTGCACTAGTGGATCATATGAAGGAAAATTATTGTGATCAACCAAATATTCATACTTACAATCCTTTGATGAATGGATTTCACAAGGAAAACGACTTGATACAAATTATAAGGAGGTTGAGAGGGTATACCATGAAATCGACCATGTATATTAGACTATTTTGGTGGATGACATGAATTAGGTAAATAATGTAATGACCATGGCTTATAATGCATTGATTGTGAGGATTATTTGTAGAAGGATCGGTCCATTAAGTTTGTTTCAATGAATTCAATTGCACTAGTAATCAATTTTAGCTTACCACCTAAGGGAGGCCATTTTCATCTGAGGTTAGATGTTGAGGTTACATTATCCAAACATAATATTATTTCTAGTCGGTATCTACTACATTTATACCTAGGTGGATTTGCCGGTTACTTGATCAAATTACTTATATATCATTCAAGGTCCCATGTCAATAAGTAAGGATACCATAAGGATAAAGTAATTGTACTAAATTAGTCTATTTCCATAGACTCTCTTATGATTCTACACAATATATTTTCTCTTTTATCTGCTATTTGTAATTATTGTTATCATGATATGACTCATTATTGTTTCTTTCCTTACTAAGAGATCTATCATATGCATTCAAACAATTATTTCTTGATTTTTTCTTGGTTGGATTTATGATCTCTCTTCTCATGGAGATCAAATGAGCTAAAATTTCAATGGTGGTATGCCTTAGAAATATAATTTCTTAATTGACATATCAATTAGGTAAGAATGGATATTAGAATAATGAAAAGAGATTTATGGTGTTACATTTAATCTATATTCTCTCCATAAGTTTGAAAATTCATTAATACATTGCTTAAGGTCCTACCTGGAGAAAACCCACAAGAACCTACATAAACCTTTTAAATATTAAGAATATTTATCATTAGTACCTCTTCCAACCATATGCAATTCTTATAAAGATAAAAGTAATTTGAATCATTAACCTATGTTTTTAAGACCAGTATTATACCATTGAAACTAATCTCCTAATGAAAATATGATAGCTTGCTTGATGGACCATATGAATATGATGTGACCCCCATCTCCTTATAAGTATAGTTGTTTACCTACAATGTCAACCCTCCATCTCTTTATAATTATCAAACAAATTATAGGTATATACCAGCTAGTATTGTAGGTTTTAATGATGGAAAGGGCACCTTTCTAATTCCTACAACACTTGTTATATGAATTAGTGAACTATGACAATCTTGTATCTAAATTGAAGAAAAAGATGGCTATATAGATCCAAAATTTCATCTAATCTATCCTTAAGTATCACATTAATTAACCATCATCCCTAACTGAAAATGATTGATGCCAAATGAAGTAAAATATACTACCTTGAATAATGGGCATTGCAAAGGAGGCAAAGTTGTCATTTATCTTGCACTAGTGGAGCATATGAAGGAAAATGGTTGTGATCAACCAAGTATTCATAATTACAATCCTTTGATGAATGGATTTCACAAGGAAAATGACTTGATACAAATTATAAGGAGGTTGAGAGGGTATACCATGAAATCAAATATGTTTATTAGCCTATTGTGGTGGATGACATGAATTAGTTCAATAATGTAATAACCATGGCTTATAATGATTGATTATGAAGTTTATTTGTAGAAGGATGGGGGCAATGAGTTTGTTTCAATGAATTAAAGTGCACTAGTAATGAATTTTAGCTTACCACCTAAGGGATTCCATTTTCATCTAAGATTAGATGTTGAGGTTACAATATCCAAACATAGTATTATTTCTAGTCGCTATCTACTGCATTTATACCTAGGTGGATTTACCGATAACTTGATCAAATTAATAATAATAATAATTTATTTTTAAGGTCACCGCCAAGCAAGACACCAAATTGGTGTATGAGACCCCATTGTTTGTAGGACAAGGGACCCCCCTCTACGTAGCAATTTAACTGCTAAAGTCTACAGAGGTGTACATACACTACCCCCCTTTGGATTTGAACCTATGACCTCCTAAGAGGACAAAAATTCTCTTAACCATTAGGCCCACCCATGCCAATAAGTAAGGATACTATAAGGATAAAATAAGTGTACTAAATTAATCCATTTCCATATACTCAATTATGATTCTACACAAGATATTTTCTCTTTTATCTGCTATTTGTAACTACTGGCATGATATGACTCATTATTGTTTCTTTACTTACTAAGAGATCTATCATATGCATTCAAACAATTATTTCTTGTTTTTTCTTGGTTGGATTTATAATCTCTCTTCTTATGGAAATCATATGACCTAAAATTTCTATGGTGGTATGCCTTACAAATCTACCTTCTCAATTGACATATCAATTAGGTAACTAGGGATATTAGAATAATGAGAAGAGATATACGGTGTTACATTTAATCATGTGATGCCAAGCCATAGCCTCCACCTCATTTATGTATTTGCATTTTTCAATGAACCATTTTAGTGGTGGAAGTGTAGTAGTTTTTACAAATGCCTGCATGGAAATTTCTATTTAATTTGGTCATCGAAGATTCAACGACATGTGGCATATGAAATTATTGAACCAAGTGATCTCTAATAATTTAATGGCCATTACACTACACCTTTGACGAATTTACTCACTCCCAAGTGATATTTATTGAGCTCTAAAGGCAATGAAGTTTCCCATACCTTCCAAGCCATTAAATGAGGTGATCGAAGAAAGTTCTAACTCCTCCTAAAAATGCACTGATATTTTAAAATGGTGGTGACAAATTTAACATCTTGATCTACTATCATACTAACAACATATTTTAGTTAGTATACAGGTTTGGATATCTCCACATTATAAAGATATTTATATTTAACCCATAGAGCCTCCCTACGATGTAAGTTATAGATATCCTTGAAAAGCAATAGAATAGAAGCTAGAATGCTTATACAATAATTAAAATAAGAATATAAGAAACTAGGACTCCCTAGCAGCATCCCCGTACCATATTCTATAATAAGATTTATCCCAAGGGGATCTTCTGATGAGTCTAACAAGTAGCAATATTATATTATACATAGGATTATAAGCTCATGTCATGGTTATACAAACAACAAAATTTTAGGCCCATTTAGATATAATATGTTATAGATTCATGCATATTCTCTTTTTGGTTTTTATGTTTTTGAAAAAAAAGGAGTAACAAAGGGGCCAATTTCATCTTGTGGAGGTCGTATTCTTGATTTGTTGGTTGAGTTTGGACTCCGTGGGTCGTGACATCATCTGGAGAGGACACGGTCTTGTTTATGAGGACGATTTAATTTCTATTGGCCGCATATCCTTACAGTTCCACATATACAATGATCCCCATGCTTCATCTGGAACAATATAAAGGGTTGTTACAGCTAGAAAGGGAGTTGCAATCCACATTGACACCTACGAAAATATACTACAACTGTGCATAACGTTTCTGGGTAATGAAGCAGGGAACTGTAGCATAATAAGGGAGTTTGAGAAGAAGATGATTTGGGTTTTTTTGAGGAGCTGGCAAGGTAGGGAAGACACCAAATCTCACTTCCATAAATCGTTATGCACACCCAGGAAGCTACAGGTTAGAGTTAAAGTAATTTCATATTTTCTTGTCCACCTTAGAACTGTTATTACAATCATTGTAAACTCAAATTTATATGAATATGGTATTTATGGTTTATTTTCCTTATTATTTATGCAAAGCATTCTCTATTTCAGTTACTATTCCCAATTAGAGCTACAAAAATTAAGATCTGAAAATTATAGTCAATATACAATCCAAACATTACACATATGATGGTGTTGATTTGCATATAGACTTGAAAACCCTTGATATATGAAACAAACTCTCTCTATTAAATAGCTTTCTGCAATGTCTAACTTTCTTCCGCAGCGGAATTTTATGTTTCCGCACGTTCCCTTCTACAGTGGAATTATTTTCAAAATGCGGGAATCAAAAGTCGGCTTTTGAACTTTCGACCCTTCCAAAACAAGAGTTTTCGCACAATGCTTCTTCCCCACCATCGATCTTGATCATTGATCTATCAATTTCACAGCCATCCTAGGTTTTTGTACAACTTACTTTTACACGCAGTGAAATGGATTTCTAATCGTTCGATCAATGTCCCCACCAAGTCAATGGTGGATTCCAAAATTTATTAAGCTCATTCCATAGAATATCTCACACATGAAAAAAAATTCAAATCTTACAACTTCTCCTGGAAATATCACTATAAACCGTCGATATTCCCCACAATCAATCCCCACTCTACAATATTGTTTTATTTCAGTGATTGGTTAAGGTTTAACCCTCTACAAATATTCACTTAATTGATCACTGACAAGATCAATTATTCTCTACAATTCGGAAACTATGGCAATCCAAAGCCACAAAGCTTATATACAGGTTTATATGGAGTGAATGCGAGATGAATTCGTACTTATATAGAACTATATGAAGACAAGAAATCCATCAAAACCACATGTAGATTCTAATCCTCAGTTCTTTATTCAATTCAATGGAAATTCAAATACACGCAAAGAATTCTACTTGTTCACTCCTCGCTCACTCTTCTTTGCACCTCTCATTCCTCCATTCATGCTATGTGTAATTTCTCTCCCTCTCAAGCTCTATGAGCTAATCAAATCTTCTTTGAGCTATCCTCAAACCTCTATGACCTATACTAAGCTATGTGATCTAACCTAAGCTTCTATGAGCCAACAAGATTTGTAATCTAACTAAGATGCTAAGAAAATAACTAGAACTTATTTAAATACAAGAGGATTCTATTTCCAAATCCTATAAAAAAGGAGTACAGTCCTTATTGATCTCTGGTAACCCTATGACTCATAACTAACTCAATCCTAACTATTACATGTGGAAAAGGATCTAGATTCCTTATCCATTTTATTCAACTTTTACAAAATAAATCAAATTACAAATGTACGAGACCCTAGGTCTCTTAAGAGTTCCATTGACCTTGTGAAGTCATCAATGACTTCGCCCTCTTGAGTTTATGCTCCTGCATCAACATATCAGCATTACATTGAATACAAAAAAAAACTAAGACTATTTGGCACAGCTCGGTGGTATTTTTTACAAGTGTTTTTACGAAATCCCTTAACCAAATTACATAAGCAAATAAGCCAAAAAAATCAGTAAGATCTGATGGGGGTCATTACAGTTTACTATTCAAATCATATCCCCCTTGTAAAAAAATAGAACGCTCTCACTTCCTTTAGATAAGGCTTGTTCATTGGTCATTGTCTCATCATGTTGAGTGGAGATGAGAACTGTGTGAATGTGCAGAGGAACCATGCACCACTCTCATTTTTTTACTCAATGGTTACTTACGTTTTTCCATCAGGCCTCAACCAGGAGTAGGTTCCATTCTTTCTGACCTCTGTGAGCTTTCCTCCCAGCTTGGTAGCTAGCACATGGGTGAGAGGCATCAACTCAGGGGTTTCCTTAGTTGCATAACTAGTCCAATAAAGGGTAGCAACCCACGTACTAGACCTCACATAGACTTCCATCCATACTGATCCGTAGGACCTCAACTTTAGTGCATTAAAATTTTGTTGTAAAAGAATGCATGCAACAGGTTAATTAATGGATAGTATTAGCAGAAATTAAATGTTCAAAAAAGGAATGAAAACCACAACACTGATAGACAGATACAAGGAAGAAAACACAGAAACAGAGTCACGACCAGAAGTTGATAACGGAGTTCACCCCCCTCCACTGGGCTACGTCTCCGGGCCCCTCTCCAATGGGAACCGATCCAATTAATTTCTCAAAATGGTACAAATGGTTATGGACTAATCATAGAAACTGGACATCAACAGTAAAGTCTTCAAGACCTCCTCTATGAAAGTTACAAAACTGGACTTCAACAGTCAAAAGAAGCCAAGTATAACTGAGAATGGTCGACTTCAAAAGGAACAGCATAATGCTCTCTCCAAGCTTCTCATTACCAAGAAAACAGTTTCCTGTCCTCTCAACGAACTGTGTCCTTCATCGTCCCCCTTCTGGTCGCCCGCTTCCTCTATTTAAGCCTCATAAGTAACGTATTTTCCTTCTTTCACACAGCTGTTACCAAGGAGACAAAACGTAAAAGAAATGCGACTGTTCACATCCCCTGCCAAATGCCCACTCATTATCATAGCGGGCTGTTCATATTCCCTTCAACGTTATCGCAACGGTGGCATAACTGCCAAGAAAAGCTTGCTAACTGTTACAAATAAGCTATGAATATCCTGCCATGCCAAGGATCTGACCTCCGAAACCATACGTGACTGAACTGCCGAAAGTGTTAGTCAACCGTGCTTCGCCATTGTGGAAGAGGATAAGAAACGGCTCCGACTGTCTCAATTGGCTGTCGGCTGGTTTTTCGAGTCGGAGGCTTTAGTCACTTTGGTTTCTGCAGTTGCGGATGGCGCACCACTTCTTTTTCCAATTCCATCGAGTTATTTTGCCGATCTTTTAAGTTTTGGGGTTCCGCCGTTACGGCTGCCGAAAGCATTGTTCTTCCGATCAAGCTTGTGGCCGTCGTTGCGGACTGCTTATCGCTCCGACTTCTGATCCATTGTCCGCTAAGCTTCTGCCGTTGTGGAAGGGGAAAGGCTTCCAAGCCCCGCCGTTGTGGAAGGGGAAAAGGCTTCCGAGCCCCACCGTTGCGGAAGGGGAAAAGCTTTCGAGCCCCGCCGTTGCAGAAGGGGAAAAGGCTTCCGAGCCCCGCCGTTGCAAAAGGAGATCTCTTCCGACCTCCGATGATTTGTATTTTTGCCGTCTGATTTTCTTCAACCGTCATTTCAGAACCATGTACCATCTTGGATCTTCAAAGAGGAATAATCCGCCGAATCTATCCTCCCCGTTGGAGAGATTTTGGACCACCAAAATCCTGAATTATTCTACAAGTAAGTGAGGGTAAAGTTCCCTCACTTTACCAATCTCCATCCATCTTGCTTTGCTAGGATGCATTCCTTTCAGCCTCACTCGAAGGTACTCAGCATTCCCCCTTCGTGAAGTCCTTACAATTCTATCAAGAATAACATCATCCTGCAACTCTCTCATATATGCAGGTGCCAAATCATCAATTGAAGGAATCTGTATGTTAATTTCTTCATCCATGATCATAGGAGGCTCATACAATTTAAGATTCTCAACATTGATAACTGAATAAATTTGCATGTATGGAGGTAAATTCAAGCGAAAAGCATTAGTACCGATCTTTTCCAAGATCTCAAAAGGACCATACCTGATAGGCTTAAGCTTTTTACCTTCACCTTTCATCCTTTCTTGGGTGATGTGTAACCAAACTCTGTCACCTACCTGAAATTGATGATCAATTCGATGCTTGTCATGCCTGGATTTGTACCTTACCTGGCTCTTCTCCAACTGTTCTTGAACTACCTGCTGCACTGCCTGGATTCTCTGAATGAACTTTAAAGCTTTATCTGCATCATGATTTCCATCCACTGCATCTTTGCCAAAATAGAAGTCCATCGTTGTTTTTGGAAAATAACCAAAACAAGTTTCAAAAGGAGATCTTTGCGTGGAAGAATGAACTGCATTATTGTAAGCATGCTGTATATACTGCAACTGCTCATCCCAAAGTTTAGGATGCTTACTACAATATCCTCTGAGCAGCTGAACCACTGTTCTATTCACTACCTTTGTTTTCCCATCGATCTGTGGATGAAAAGCTATACTTTTCTTCAGTTTAGTGTCCATAAGCTCCCATGAAGTTGACCAGAATTATCCCAAGAACCGGGAATCTCGATCAGATATAATAGACATGGGCAGCCCAAAATGTACCCAAACATTTTGAAAGAATAAAAGAGCTGCTTGTTTAGCAGTGATCTGCTTGTTACATGGCATTAAGATACACATTTTGCTGAACCTATCCACAACAACATATAGGTAATCATGCCCTTTTCTAGACATAGGTAGTCCTCCTACAAAGTCCATAGAAATTCTTTCCCAAGGACGAGAAGAAACTGGAAGAGGAGTGTACAAACCCAATTTCCTATTGCTAGGCTTACTTGTTGCACACATAACACAACCCCGTATATATTTAGCTACAGTTTCTTGCATTTGAGGCCAATAACAATGATTCTGCAATACAGACAATCTTTTACTTACTCCAAAATGTCCTGCAATCAATGAACTATGTGCTTCTCGAACCACATGCACTCTCTCTTTTTCTGGAATACAAAGTTTACCAAGATGATACAAGAGTTGATTATGCACATAATAGTTCTCTTTCTGTTTACCATGTATTAGTGATCCATATACTTTCTTAAAATCTTTATCTTCTGCATACTGTTCAATATAACTTTCATGTGTTAATGAACTGTTCTGAAGAATGATTGAAGCATTTGTAGGTGGCCTTGATAATATGTCTGCTACTTTATTATGAATTCCCTTTTTGTACTTAATTACGAGATGAAACTGTTGTAAGAACCCCATCCATCTTAAATGCCTACTTTGTTGTATTTTAGTTTGAGATTGTAAATATTGAAGTGGCTGATGATCAATATGTATGACTGTCTCTTTTCCCATGATATAATGTTTCCACTTCTTCACACTCTGTACTAAAGCATACAATTCTTTGTCATAGGTCAGATAGTTACTTACCGCAGTAGAGAAATTTTCTGAATGGTAACAGACTGGCTTCCTTCCTTGCATCAAAACTACTCCCATGGCAAACCCGCTGGCATCGGTTTCGATCTCAAATGGCTGCTGCAAATCTGGCAATGTCAAAACTGGTGTTGTGCTAATCTTTTCCTTCAAAGTGACGAAGGCTCTCTAATGCTTTCCTTCCCACTAAAAAAAAATTTTAACACTTGTTAATGCATGCAAAGGCGCAGCAATGGAGGAAAACCCAGAAATGAATTTCCTCCAATACTGAACCACACCCAGAAAACTTCTGATTTCAATAACGGTGTTAGGCCGTGGCCAGTTTAAAATGAAAACAACCTTGGCTGGGTCCACTCGCAGGTGGCCTCCACCAATGATATGGCCTAGATATACTAAAGAATTTTTAGCAAATTCACATTTAGACATTTTTACATAAAGCTTTTCCTTTCTCAGTACATCTAAAATTTTATTCACATGTACAACATGCTCTTCCCAAGTTTTGCTAAACACAAGGATATCATCTAGATATACAATTACAAAATCATCAATGAATGAACGAAATACATCATTCATGACCCGCATGAAAGTAGCCGGTGCGTTACAAAGCCCAAAAGGCATTACAAGCCATTCATACAAACCCTGTTTCATCTTAAAAGTTGTTTTCCAAGCATCATGCTCAGCAACACGGATTTGATGATACCCACTACGCAGATCCAATTTTGTAAAGTAAGTTGCATGTTTCAACTGGTCAAGCAAATCATCAATACGAGGAAGAGGATACCTGTTTTTAATGGTGATTTTGTTAAGGGCCCTGTAGTCGATACACATCCTCCACGACCCATCCTTCTTTGGAACCAATACTATGGGAGAGCCACAAGGAGAATTGCTAGGCCGGATGACCCCCTTCTCAATCAGCTCCTGAACCTACTTCTTGATCTCCTCATTCTGCATTACAGACATTCGGTACATGGCTATGTTTGGGAGTGGCACATCCTACTGCAAATGTATCTCATGCTGAATCTCTCTCTTTGGTGGTAACCCCTTCAGATCTTGAAATAAATCATCATACTCAGAAATGATGTCAATCATTTCATATTTATGCTTAGGGTCACATTCTTCAAAATATTTAGAGACTTCATCATTTTTCATCTTAACCATCATCAACACAAAGTTCTTACTAGCATTTACCAACCTCTTCATTTGTCCTGCAGAGACTATTGCTAGATTGGTTTGTATCTTATGTGCTCATACAATATATTCCATACCTTCTTTAAAAAGATGATACTTATTCTGCTCTGTATAAAAGACTGCTTTCCGGTCATACAAATATGGACTCCCAAGTACAATTCCACAAATGTCAAGTGGCACTACATCCAATTCTACCTCATCCCTAAACTTTTCAGTAATTGCAAATTTTAATACACATTTCCTTGTAACTTGCAATCGTGTATCATTAGTAACCCAACCTAGAGGATAGGGCTTTTCATGACGCACAGTAACTAAATGCAATTTCTTAACCACTTCTTCTGATATCAGATTTACTTGTGAACCACTATCAAACAATGTATCAATCTTTGTGTGATTTGCGATGACACAAACATGAAACAGTGCACTTCTATCTTTATCATTTTGCTTAGAAGTAGATGGAAGACTTGTACTTGCACTAGAACTTGATTGTGCATCAATGGGAAGTGAGATACTTTTATCCTTACCTTGGATTCCGACAGTTGTAACCTTTGTTTCATCACCTGAGTCGGATCCCAAGTCTTGAATAACTGCTGCAGTAGCTTTTGCTTTTCCTTTGTCTTTGTTTCCTCCGTACTTATTTGGCCTT
>LPNX010511422.1:1151199-1164181 GCA_001517045.1 Pseudotsuga menziesii | reverse complement strand
AGAAGAAGAAAAAGTCTGTTTAGTATCAGGAGGATCACCATCACCTCCTACTCCTTTACCCTTTTCTTCCAGCTTCACTTCTGCATCTCTGGATGAAGATCCTTATTCTTTCTTTTTCCTTTCTGTTCGCTCACCGAGTAGAATTTTCATCATGGATTTCATGCTCATAAAAGCCTCTAGAAACTCAGTTTCAGAAATGACAGGTTTTTCCCATTCGGTATGTCCTTCTTCTTCTCCTCGTGGAGAAGACATGGTCCTTGAGAATGTTCTCCTGGAGCCAATCTCAGGATCTCCTTCAACTAATTCTCCTTCACCAAGCTTTAACCTGGACCTGGTAAGCATTCACAAACTTGCACAACAGTCAACCAGCTCTGATACCAAATATGATCCGTAGGACCTCAACTTTAGTGCATTAAAAGTTTGTTGTAAAATAATGCGTGAAACAGGTTAATTAATGGACAGTATTAGCAGAAATTAAATGTTCAGAACAGGAATGAAAACCACAACACTGATAGATAGATACAAGGAAGAAAACAAAGAAACATAGTCACAACCAGAAGTTGATAACGGAGTTCACCCCCCTCCACTGGGCTACGTCTCTGGGCCCCTCTCCAATGGGAACCGATCCAATTAATTTCTCAAAATGGTACAAATGGTTCTGGACTAATCACAGAAACTGGACATCAACATTAAATTATTCAAGACCTCCTCTCTAAAAGTTACAAAACTAGACTTCAACAGTCAAAAGAAGCCAAGTATAACTGAGAATGGTTGACTTCAAAAGGAACAGCATAATGCTCTCTCCAAGCTTCTCATTACCGAGAAAACAGTTGCCTGTGCTCTCAACGAACTGTGTCCTTCATCGTCCCCCTTCTGGTCGCCCACTTCCTCTATTTAAGCCTCATAAGTAACGGATTTGCCTTCTTTCACATAGTTGTTACCTAGGAGACAAAATGTAAAAGAAATGTGACTATTCACATCCCCTGCCAAATGCCCACTCGTTATCAAAGTGGGCTGTTCATATGCCCTTCAACGTTATCGCAACGGTGGCATAACTGCCAAGAAAAGCTTGCAAACTGTTACGAATAAGCTGTGAATATCCTGCCATGCCAAGGATCTGACCTCCGGAACCATACGTGACTGAACTGCCGGAAGTGTTAGTCAACCGTGCTTCGCCGTTGCGAAAGAGGATAAGCAACGGCTCCGACTGTCTCAATCAGCTGTCGGCTAGTTTTTTGAGTCAGAGGCTTTAGTCACTTTGGTTTCCACAATTACGGATGGCGCACCACTTCTTTTTCCGATTCCGTCGAGTTATTTCGCCGATCTTTTAAGTTTTGGGCTTCCACCGTTGCGGCTGCTGGAAGCATTGTTCTTCCGATCAAGCTTGTGGCTGTCGTTGCTAACTGCTTATCGCTCCGACTTCCGATCAGTCCAAACGTCTACTAAGCTTCCACCATTGGGAAAGGGGAAAGGCTTCCGAGCCCCGCCGTTGCGGAAGGGGAAAAGGCTTCCGAGCCCCGCCGTTGCAGAAGGAGATCTCTTCCGACCTCCGATGCTTTGTATTTTTGCCGTCTGATTTTCTTCAACCGCCGTTTCTGAACCATGTACCATCTTGGATCTTCAAAGAGGAATAATCTGCCGGATCACATACTAACAGATCACACCCTATTCAAGCAGTACACAATCAGGTTTCCAACAAATTTGAACACCCTCACGACACCCTTAGTAACCCACAGTAGGTCATGGTACCTTCATGTGACAGGCTTGGGACCCTTAACAGTCCTCAAGACACTTTCAGCCAATCACGACAATGCCCATATAAACCATCCCGCTCCCTAAAAGTGACCTTTGTACCTCCAATCTTAGAGTGCAATATCCAATGGGGAGCGGCCCACCAGATTTCGCAAATTTGTATTTTATCTTCAAAGTTATATTAATGGGTTAAAATCTTAAATATATTGGCTTTAATATAAAACCAAAAAAATCTGTTATTGATGTTTGGATTTGGTTATTATAAGCTGGAAGCTTATATGGTGTAATAATTGGTTGTCATGTGCTAGTAAAGGATATTTTGGAAAGCATATGGGTGTACTACATGGATATTCCTAACCGTATATTGGAAGGAAGTTGAGAGGCCAACTCTAGAAGAGCCAATTCAAGAAATTGGGTTGGTTTTATTTTCAAATGGCCAAAAAAAAGAATTGGACAGATTTGAAAACGAGGTATACTTTTTATATTTGATTCTTCAATTTGATATTTTATAACATATGTCTTCATTGTAATTTGTAGTGGTTTTTTCTTACGTGATGTGCAAATTGGTTCTATGTAGGATGTCAAAGGAATATCAAGTTAAGGTTGAAGAATTCATAGAGTTTTCAAAGAGGCATTCAGAGGATAATAACACCACAAGATTCCCTTGTAAAAAATGTTGCAATGTTGCAGTATTGACGTTTGAGGAAGTACAAGACTACTTGATGATTCATGGTATAATAAGTTCATATAAAACTTGGTTTTTCCATGGAGAGAAAGTTCCTACTCAAGACATTATATTTGATAAGAGAAAGAAATGCCACACAACAGAGATGCATGATTTTCCTCGAGAAATTACACATGGTGATGAACACATAGTCGGACATCAATATGATAATCATAATGATGAGTTTGCAACATTGCTTACAAATGATAACAAAGTTCTTGAGAATGAAGACCATAATGATAAAACCATGGTTAATGATCATATGGTTGAAATGATGAATGATGCTCATCAATATTATAATGAAAATACATATGTGAATTGTGAAAATGACCAAGTAGAATCAATGGAAGAAAAAAATGATATAAATCAATATCTAAAGTTAATTGAAGATGCCAAGGCACCATTGTACCCAAGTTGCACTAGTTTCACTAAGCTATCAGCCACTATGAAATTGTACAACCTTAAAGTGAGAAATGGATGGTATGATGCAAGTTTCACCCAGTTAATGAAGTTGCAAAGAGAAATTATTTCAACAAGAAATACACTTTCAGAATTTACATATGCTGCAAAAAGTTTGATTAAATCATTGGGGTTGCACTATGAAATGATACATGCATACCACAATGATTGCATTTTATATTGGGGAAAATATGAAAAAATAAATGAATGCCCAACATCTGGCGAATCAAGATGGAAGGTTGATGCTCATTCTCAAAGGTGCGTACAGGTGTCCTGGCCAAAGTGTTGAGGTATTTCCCTATAGTGTCGAGGTTGAAGAGAATGTACAGGTATGATTTTGAACTCTTATAATTCCATTATTCATCTTCTCTAATATACTAAGTATTGCAATGTATATATCTTTCTTAATGTTTTTGTTACATCTCTACATATATTTCATAGAAAATGAGGTGGCATCATGAGAATGCAAGTAAGGATGGACTAATGTGCCAACCATTTGATATCCCTTCATGGAAAACTATAGATTCTAAATGGACTGATTTTTCCAACGATCCTCGCAATGTAAGACTTGCAATGGCAGTGGATGGATTTTATTCTTTTGGAATATTGAGTAGTACTTGTAGTGTGTGGCCAGTAATACTAGTCACACATAACCTTCCACCATGGTTAAGCATGAAAAGGAGATTTTGTTTGTTGTCGGTGTTAATACCTAGTCCCAAGAAACTAGGAAATGACATAGATGTTTATTTGGAACCATCGGTAAATTAACTAAAACTAACATGGGATGAAGGGGAAAGGACATACAACGATCATTCAACATCCTTCTTTAACATGAAGGCTATATTGATGTGGGTAATCCATGATTTTCCTGCTTATGGAAATATGGTTGGTTGCACGACTAAATGGTTTTGCACATGCCCTATATGTGGAAAGAACACAAATTCAATGTATCTCAAATGTAGTAGAAAGTGTGTGTACATGGGACATAGGAGATATCTTCCAATAAATCATAAGTATCGTTCTCAAAAAGGACCATTTAATGGGAAGTTTGAGCAACTCATTCCACCTACAATTGTACAAGTGTCAGATATTTTTATAGAAACAGAAGGAAGGGAAAAGAAATGGGGAAAGTCTAAAAGTACAAAAAGAAAGAGAAATTTTAAAAAAGGTGAAAATTCGAAGATTGACATGTGGAAGAAAAGGTCAATTCTATTCAATTTACCATATTGGGAGGTATGTGCACGCATTAACTTAAGGCCTAAAATGTACAATGCTTGAAGGATTTCATTGTGTTTAATTGGAATATATTGTTTAGTTTTTCTTTGATGTTAAATTTGTTGATTTTTTATACAGTTGGATGCAGAAACTCCTAGTGCATCACATTTTAGATTTAATGCACATAGAAAAAAATGTATGCGAAAGTATTTTTGGAACCCTTTGGGATATAAAAGATAAATCAAAGTATGGGAAAAATTCCCATGATGACTTACAACAGTTGGGTCTAAGGAATTCGTTGTGGCCAAAAAAAAGGAAAATAATTATTTCTTCCACCTGCACCACACACTCTTTCAAAAAATGGAGAAAGAGATTCTTTGTCGTGTTTTGTTCATGTTAAAAATTCTAGATGGATATAGTTCAAATCCTAGAAATAATGAAGCTATGAAATATCTCAAGCTTCATAGTATGAAAGCACATGATTGCTATGTTCTCATGCAACAAATCCTTCCAGTAGCATTGTGCCATGTGCTACCAAAAGCAGTTTGAAACACTATTTGCAGGATTTGCTTCATTTATAGGCGAATTTATGCAAAACTTGGTGGATCCAACAGATCTTGATAACTTACAAGATGATGTTGTGGATAATTTTTGCTTACTCAAAAAATATTTCCCCCTTCATTCTTTGATATAATGATACATTTGACTGTACAGTTGGTGTGAGAGCTACGTTATTATGGACCAGTTGCATATCGATGGATGTACTCTTTTGAAATGTCAGTGAAATTTTATTAAGTGCAAATCCACATAAATTCCAACATTTTATGTGCATATAATAATAATATATTACTAGCAACTATTTATTCATACTTTTGATTTCACTACAAATTGTGTGTTTTTTTTTAGGAACATGAAAGTTTTCAAAAGTTATGTGAAAAATAAGAATAGGCCAGAAGGCTACATAGCTGAGAACTACATTGTGGAGGAATACCTAAAATTTTGTGCTAGATATGTTGAAGGTATGGAATATATTCAAAGCATGCCTAGTAGAAATGAAGCTTGGGACGATGAAGAAGGAGAGGTTGGAAAATATGGGAAGGCCTTATCTAGTGGAACTTCTATTGAATTAGATAAAACTAGTTTGTTACAAGCCCACAGATGGGTCTTGCACAACATAGATGAAATTCAACCTTGGATAGAGTAAGTAATAAGCACATTCTTATGAAATAATGTTTTATTATAACATATCACAATATTTTCATAAATTTTTTATTGACATTACTTGAAAATAGGATGCACTTGACAGAAATTGCCAATAGTAACATCCAAACGCAAAAAGATGAAATCTTACTACAAAAGCTCCACAACCAACAATTTAGTGATTGGTTAAGAGAATAGGTAATGATATGTTCTTCATATTAGATTTAATTGAACTTCATTGATCAAGAATACTATGATGTATGAAGGTGAGATTCTTTAAATATATTTTTAAATTCAATGGTTTTCTAAAAACATTTAAAAATTTACAGGTGGAAGGAAAAGAAAATATTTTTGATACCCTTAAATGGTTGGCATGTGGCCCAAGGACATATGCAACTAAGTATGATTCCTACTTAATCAATGGGTTTATGTTTCATGTTAAAAGCATAGAAAATGTCAGGGACACCCAAAATATTGGTGTGTGCATAGATGCACAAACATTAATGAGATCAAGTGCAAAGGATAAAAACCCTATACATCAAACGATAACATATTATGGAGTGATTCGAGAAATAATGTTATTGGTCTACTATTTGGTGTAGTATCCATTGTTCAAATTTGATTGGATAGATTTACACAAGAAGAATTGAATGAAAGTTGATGAAATTGGTTTCACTATGGTGAATTTGAAGCGATGCTTGAGTAAGGATAGAGTGCAAGATGATCCATTTATTATAGCATCACAAGCGAAACAAGTATTTTATGTACAAGATCCGGTAGAGAATGATTGGTGTTTAGTTTTGACATGCCCTCCGAAGGGACCAAGAAATTGTAATAGATATGAATTGGAGTATGCAGATTTATCAAGTGTTTCAAATTTTGAAGGGACAAAATGCAAAGTGGATGAAGCTATAGGTGATGGTGGCATGGATTATGTTCGACAAGATTGTGAAGGCACATGGTTGGATCATGTTCATTAAGTAGTTGTTATCATGTAAAATGGCACTTCTCCATTCGAGTACTGACATCCAATATGTCGGGACACAAAAGGACAAACTTGATTTAAGTAGCCAAAACACTATAGATGGGCATGACTGTTCATACATCATCTCCTGACCAGCTAAATATATTTTTATTTGGACATCAAGGTTGCACATGTGACTATTTACATAGCAACCTGCGTGTCACACGCGAGTATGTGCATTGCAACTGGTGTGTACATTGAACACACAGGTTTCCTTAAAGCAAGGAGTGTGTCATACGCAACTTGCCTATATCAATACTTGCATGTACCTTAATTCGAAGATAAAAAAAAATATAAAACACGATTAGTTCAGATCAGTTGAGTCCCTAATCATAACTATCTCAACTGTCTCAACCATCCTAACCTATGAAACCTCTCTTTTACCTCATGTATAAATAGAGGGCATGGGATGTGGATAATAAATCAATTCTAGAAGAGCAAAGTTATGCTGGTGGTATGCCTTCAGACATCTTCGAGAATCAAAACTCAGTGTCCTTGGTTTGTATAATAAATACTTATCTTAGAATTTGGGTTGTAATATCGCCATTCTTTGTTTATTAATAAAGAAAGTTCTTCTTCTAATATTATGCACTCTTGTATATGTTGATTATTGAATTATTTTGTATTTTCATTATGAATATGTTTTTCATTAACCATTGATATATATATATAAGACGTTTGTAGGAAGAACTTGTTCTTTACAGGTGATTGGAGAGGCCCTGAAAGCTATGGAAGCAACTGGAAGAGGAGAAGAAAAGGCTTGGATCAACTGTCATAAACCAGGTTTGGAAAGTTTTCTTCTTATTCATGTTTCAATTTCTACATGGATTATTTTCTACAAGTATAGCTTAGTAAGTTGGTAACCCCAGAGACCCTCGGTTGTAAGGGTATGTTTTCCTGAACAACAGAACTAGTGACTCCGCTGGGGAGTACAGCCTGTTGCGGTTTCTTTCTTTAGGCTCCCTAGCCAGTCTTTTCTCTTTTTTATTCTGTTTTTGTTTTGTCTTCTTTTTTCCTTTGATTTTTAGTTTGGAATGTTCAAATCATGTCTGCTCGTACTTTTTTTCTTTGAAAAAATTTAGCAGTACACGCAAATTGTCTTGTTGACAGCCACGTGTTTCACCTTTTGTATGTGGGTTTCATTCCATACAATCGTGTGTCACACGTGGGTTGTCTTTATAGCATTCGTGTGTTTCCTGTAGCTTTCTTTAGGTTCATAGGGTTTTTCTTGTCCCTATTTAGTGGAATTTTGAATTCTTGTGAGGTTTCTATTTCTGACATGATTATGTAAGTCTTGGGTCTATACATCACACAGTGCTTGATCTTTCAAGTCCTTGGGTTCTTTGTGTTTTACTTTCTTCATTTGTGAGTGTTTTTGGTCCTCCTACTTGGATTTTTGGGTTGAATACTTGTGTTCTAGGTCAGTGATCGAGTCCTTTGAATACTTTATGCTCTGCACTATTTGTTTGTCATTTGAGTTTGCCATTCTCCTTTTTGTGGATCTAGTAAGCTTTTAAGTTTATTAGTTTTTCCAAGGTTAGGGTTTCTTCCATTTCTTCTTCTTGGTTGAAGGGCATTGCTTTGGGATATGTTTTACATCATTCATTGTTATATGTTCAGACTGGTCAAATTTACCTAAGTTTGCATTTAGTTGCATTTATAATTTTTGAAATTTTTTGAAAAGAAATGACCAAAATTTACACTTTTTGCATTAGGTTGCATCTAGTGAGATTTTTGTTATTTTCAAGAAAAACAAAAAATTTGAAGTCTTGTATTTTCTCATGCTTAGTTTAAATTCATTAGCTTTCATGTTACAATAAAAGAAAAAGAAAAATTGGCACAGTAGTTGTGATTTGCTTTGAAATTTTTATTTTTTACACCATTTTTGCTTTCTTTTGTTGAGTCTATAATACCATAAAAGTTTCACACCGTTACCTCTGACTAATAATAGCCAATTAAAAAGAACGATATAATTAAAACTTACTAGTAAGTTTCTTTTTTTAGGCTCTTACACCAACTAGCTTAGGCTAGACTTGTGGACTAGGAAGTTTTAATTGTCCATAAGTACTTGACTTCAGGCGTAGTTGGTCATTCACTAGGTAAATCCTCCTCTATATTGATTTCATCTGGAAAGCTCCTCTCACACAGGAGTTAAGCACGAGGTCGCATGACGACCTAGACTGAGGAGATAACCCTCTGATTCCTTGTTCGAGCGTAGATCATGAATTTTATGCATCTGGGGATCTTGTCAATACCACCTCTTGGGCCCCATGTGGTGCTAGTGTTGATAGGGTTTCAAGATTTGATACCTTGCGCATGTGTACGAATCAGGCTTACAACTGCTCCATTAGACTCTCAGTATAGTTGCGGTATCCTTTAGTCTCTTTGACATTAGGGATCATACACAGTTAATACCGAAAGGCTATTTCTGATTTACCTTGGGTGGGCTTGGAAGGTAACCCCGGTGGAAAGTGTAGGAGGGAGGTTGGGTGATTCCTCTGCTTGTTCCTAAGAACATCTACAGGGATTCCAAGTAACCATCTATCAGCTTTCTTTTGGAAGGAATATCTTATACATGTTTTCATGTGTGACTTTAAGAAATGTTTAGTGACTGTTTTTTGGTTTGTCTGTGCTTATTTGGCCTTTTAGGTGTGTGTGAGTTAGATCTTTAGCTGTGGAGGACCAATCTCTCCATAGATCTAAAAGGTTGCAAAACCTTCCTCCATCTGATACAGTGGAGCCTCCACCACCCCCTTAAAGGGGGAGACTAGGTACTGACGGTTCATTTGAACCCAAAGGATTTAGCGAAGTTCCAGGTGAACCAAAACTTAGGACTGATCAGGTAGATACAACTACAGTAGATATTGAAGACTTGCAGGCTGACGAGTTTGCAAAGGATTTTATCCCGCCTCTTACTGACTTAAGCGATCCTATGATCGTCCAAGTTCTTCCTTTTGATTCACCTATTATTAGTGTTCCTTTGCGCAGCATTATGGCTAACTCTAGAGAGGGTATTTCTACCCCCACTTCAGATGTTTTGACTTGAGGATTTCCACCTCCCCTAGTTGGTACTCCAAGACCAAATGCACCTATTGCACCTTTATCACCAAGTAGTCGAGTGGTTCGACCACGGACTTCCTCTAATGTAGTTTGTCCTTCTAGTGGGATTGTCATTGGGATTCCCAGTGCACCTTTTGCTTCACCCTCTTTCATGCATACTGCTCAGAGTGGTCCAAGTGGATCCTCGGCATTTTTCCATGCTTTTTTGTGGAATGGGGGTCATATTCCCCCATCCACTCCTTAGGTAGGTCCTACACCTACATATGTGGGCATGCAGTTTGGAAATACAAATTCTTATGGCCAAGGATTCTAGACACCAATTTCATCCCCATTTACGAGCTCTACCTTTTCTCCTTTTAGTTGAGGGATAACTACTCCAATATTTCAAATTCCAATTTCAACTGGGGTGGCTCAAACCACTTACAATGCACCACACACAAGAAATCCACTGGATTTCAAGTGGAATCCCTTTCAAAGCAGTCCAACTGCTTCACAACTGGTGGCTGGGGGAAACCCCACCTTTACATTTGGGAACCAAGGGATGGGTCCTTCTTCCTCCCAGACTCAAGCTTTTCAAGCTGTGGTTAGGCCTAAAATTCCCTTCCTGGAAAATTTAAACTTTCCAAACTTGTCCAAGTTGATGAATCACCCAGTGCAGCATAGTGTTTCATGGCCACCTGTTCCAATTAAGTTACCTTCAGCGTTCCAAAGTTTGAAGGAAAAGCTGTCAAAGATCCAAGTGCTCATATAACCACCTTTCACTTATGGTTCTCTTCGAACTCACTGAATGATTATTCCGCTCGGTTGAGGTTGTTCCAGAGGACCTTGACTCTTGTAGCAACAAAATGGTATATTGAACTTCCCTCTACTACTTATGACATTTTTTTGGACCTAGCAACTGTGTTTCTTAACCACTTCCATCTTCCTGTCCAGCATGATGTCGACACAGATCTATTGTCGAATTTTCGGCAAAACAAAGCCACACACATATCAAATCATATCCAAGAGTGGTGAAGACGAAAGAGGATTATCAAAGCCACTATACCCCCTTAATTTTTATAAGAGTGGTTCTTAAATTCTTTACTACCTTATATTTCTAAGGATGTATCCACTTCAGCGGTAATCACAGAAGAAGAGGCTATCCTCAAGGCCCAGAAATTGGATTTGATTTATGCACAATCTGGTCTCTTGTACAAGATTATACTTGAGGCACCGTGGTCTACAAATAGTGTCGAGAAACCCAAGCCTGGACCCCATGCCAATGGTGTGATCAGTTCAGTTATTTCTCCCACTGTAGAGTCACTATCCAAGAAACTCCATGAGTTGTCAGTAAAACAATATGAAATGGAGGTAGCAAAGGCTACCACCCCCTCCACCCAAAATGCAAATGTTTTTGTACAATCTTCCTAGAAGGTCAATCAGCATCCTAGTGGGGAAAGGAAAAAAGGGAAGAAGGGTGAGGGAAATCAAAACAATCCTAAACCAATGAATAATGTTGATGGGGGTAATAAAGATAAGAAGAGGTGAAATTTCCTTGTAAGTTGTGCCAAGGATATCACTTAACTCATCAATTCCCTCTTATTGATCATGCTCAGAAGTTGCTTAAAAATCAACAATCAGTTGTCTTGAAGGATCCATTTTCCCAAGGACAGAATGCAACTTCTATTTCTAATGTAGCTGGGGGCACTCCTAGTGCCCCTCCTGATCAAAACTATATCAACATGGTACGATCTAGTGCCTTACTCCAGATAAGAAATAAAAACTATGAGATGGAGGCTCCTAAGAAGGGTAATTATTTTGTTGAAACCTCTTGTTATCACTGCAGGCACTAGTACAAGTGATCAATTTTGCCACGGAAAAACGTGGCAATATCCATGAAAAAGCGTGGATATTGCCACGTCTAAGTGTTTTTTTTTTCCGTGGAAACAATTTCGTCGCAATAGAGATGACCCCTAATTTGCGTTGCAAGAGCAACAATGTTCTATATTTCGTTAGATGTCTAAGCCGTCGCTATATCCACGTCGTTTCGTCGCTATATCCATGCCTTGTCGTCTCTGTATCCACGCCTGGCCGTCGCTGTATCCATGCCTTTCCGTCTCTATATCCACGCCTTGCCGTCTCTGTATCCACGCCTGGCCGTCGCTGTATCCACGTCTTTCCGTCTCTATATCCACGCCTTGCCGTCGCTATATCCACGCCTTGCCGTCGCTATATCTACGCCTTTCCGTCGCTGTATCCACGCCTTGCCATCGCTATATCCACACTTTGTATAAGTTTTTTTTTTTTAAATGCAAACCCCAGGAATTGCAACGGGCAGACTAGGCAAAGTTGCTGTGATTTTTCCTTCTTCATTGATCTGGAGATCCGCATTCCCTCTACTTTCAGCTATTCTACCCTCCTCAAGTTTTGCCTGTAATATTATATTGATAAAAGGAATTTGACCAGCTAACAGGAACTCTATTCAATTACATTCAACGGATTAACTGCTATGAAAGACATGGTGTTGAGTCTATCGCTACTTAAGCTCACTAGCATGTTAGCTACAGCATTCTTTTGCTGGTGAATAAGCCTCTTTATAAGAAATTTGATCATTGTCTTAGTGGAGAGGAATATCTAGAAGTGTGTTTGCTAAAAGGAGAGGATCCCATATCTAGAAACCTGGCCAGGTGTTTTGTGTAGGTGGGGGACCAACAAAATTTTAATCATTCCTTTCTATGGCGAGCAAGTTGGTTGAGCTCCAGTTGAACTCTCTGAAACACAAGCTGATCACTCTTAATGATGAGTCTTTATACTTTCATTTCCATTTTTAAAGTAAAAATAAGTAATAATATATTTTGGAATATATGTAACGTTGAATATGGATAATTCCTTAAATTATAAGTATACAAGGAACTGAGCATTAAAATATTTTCTTGCTATGAATATGTACCATGGTAATTACATAAATAATAAATATTTGTTTATGTATGCTTTTCTTTCTTTATAATTATTATTAGGATATGATCCGTTAATCAAGTGAAATAAGTCATCTTTAGAGGAAAAATAATACTTTAAGTGCTCCCTTCAAGAATTCATTTAATGTCTCTTGTACATCAATCACGATGATAAAGTGGATATTGACTATGACAATGGTTTCTTGAGCCCATCCAATCAAGGGCATTCTCAATCTAAGTGCATCAAAACCTCCCCATAACACTGTTAACATTTGAATGGAATCTCATCAATTATCCAAAGTATGTTGGAATATTAATCTCTGAATGAACGTGGGAGTCTCAGATCATGCATCAGAAATTAGTTAACATTGTCAAACAGAAAACATGGCACTATACATATCAGAGCATGTTTTCTCTCCTGACTAATCTTATAACCCAATACAAGCATGGTGATGACATTGATCAGAGATGCCTACAAGGAGTGCAACTCAATCTGCAAGAGACGACAACACGGTTCAAGTCAAAGATGGTTCCATGGATCATTTGGACCTTGAAAATTTCCCAATTACAAATGATGTGCAGTAATAACTGCCTTGTAGGCTGTATTCAACTAGA
>LPNX010511422.1:1031638-1146763 GCA_001517045.1 Pseudotsuga menziesii | reverse complement strand
GAGCAGGGTCGTACAGTACAGCAGCAGCATGAGTCTGGGCTACTATATATTCAGCATGAGTCATTTTAGGAGATGAACATTTGGCTGGGCAGAAACATGAGTTTGGGCTACTATATATTCACTAGTTGGACTTCTACCTGAGTTCTGGGCACACACATCCATTGAAGAGGAAGCTGGAATCTTCATTCTATCCCTATACATCTTATCTACAATGAACACTATCTTGATCATTCCATTGTGAGAGAAGACTTCTGGAGGATGCGTGGAGCTGAAATGCAACAGAACCTTGGTACAGCCAGCTATGAATGAGAGGTATTCTTCACTCTGTTGTATGGTCTAGCCCTTATCATTTTCTGCTGTAATAAATTCCCACTTGCTGAAATTTGAATACCACAAATATACCACAAATTTGAAAGACAGGTGCAACATGGAATATATATATTTTACCATAGATGCTACAAATATCCAAAGAAGAGAAATCATGTATCATTCTAATATAATTATTATAGTAAGTTCACTTCAATTATGTACCTTTGAATTATGATTATGCCCGTTAAAACTATCAAATAAGATAAATTGCTCTTGTAGATCATAGGTATAATCATTGTTGGGGTAAGCATTAGCAATGTATCCATCTTGTTGATGTTCAACAGCAGATTCTTGCACTGGATACTTCTGCAATCGAACCCTCTTCATGGCAGTACCCTGAAAGGGCACTTCCTGCTGGTATGTCTGCCTTCTTTGGCGTAATTGAATTCCTGTAACCTCTGTATTATTGTTGTTTCCATGTTGCACCAGAGAAGTATCATTATACTCCAACTCCTCTAATGAAGGTAAGATATCATCTCCAAGATCCTCTCCTCTCCAAATTTCATCAATGTTAGCAATATCGCTATTAAATAAATAATCAACTACAGTATTTTCTGCCTGAGATGCTTCTGCAGTGTGTAATATTCCGTCTATGATTTCTGCTTCTTCAAAAGATGTTTCCAGAGTCTTCGACAATTGACAGTAACCCATGTCTCCAGGTATAGTAAAGTTTACATCAGCTGGAATCCAATCAAACGCTTGTGGTGGATATGAAATTATTTGCTGCACTCCGTGAGCAACGTCAACCTGAACGGAAATCCAGAGAAAGAGCAATTAGAAATTAACAGTCCCTTTTTTTCATAAATGAAGCTTTCCTCAAGAAAAATATATCAGAAAGACAGAATGGAATTATGCTATATGAACTCAAAGTTGTATCCAAAAAAATATTTGATCTGCTGAATAAGTCCATTGATCTAGGTGTAGAGAAATAAAAGCTACCAGAAAGGGTAAAAGACTTATGATGGTGGCCACGCAGACTTCTACAGGTTTTGTAAGTAGTGTGCTATTTATAAAAGATAAAGGCATTAATATGGTTGGGGTATAATCCTTGTGGCTAGGATTTTAAAGATGGGAATGCCTACACCTTCAGAAATGAAATAGTTTGCATATGTTGTAGACATGACAATTATACTCTCATGGAGTAATCATGATACCTCATTGTAGTATATGAACATGCACTGTGCAGTAATATTACTCTTTCTTATAAGATATTATTAAATTCCCCTAAAGAGAAGCAAATTCAGAAATGATTATATAAATGGAAAGCCAAACCTAACATCTTCGGCATACATTATGATCAGGTTCTATTTTCCATTTTTTTCTCTTGGGGATTGCTTGCAATGTTATGAAAGAAATATGCATCATTCAAACCTCTAAATATGAGATTAAATATACCTTCTAGATTAACTATACCATATAGAATAAACAAGTCCATCCATCCATAGTCTGGTGTCAAGTTGGGGCCCTTGTAGCAACGATGACCCAGGTTCAAAACCTGGCGGTCTCACTCCCTGTGCTAATTCACAATCTTTTGTGCAGATGAGGCTAGGTGCAAGTCTTAGGTGACTCTGAGGGAAAAGATACCACTCAGTTTCTACTCTTAACCAAAGGTAGCCTGACATAAAATCAGACCTATGAAGTTTCATATGTTCTCCAATCAAAGAAGGGGGTTTATTGTTTAACTATGAAAATACAGCCCACAAGAGGGTATTCTAAGTTTTCTAACAACTAGCAGCGAGGTGATCAGGCATGTACTAAAATGTAGCCCCAGGTTTAAAACACACTGTGGATGTGGTTGTAAATGTGTCCTCGTAAATATAAGAAGTATTGTTCAAGGAAAAAAAAAGTATGAAAACACAAACTATACCATAAATAACACCTATATATCAAAGAATCTCTTGATAAATTTTAGAAATATAAGCAACACCTTATAAGTTATAGGTATATTGTCAATCTTAAAAACTTTAAGAAAATTCCAATGTTACCCCAAGTTTCCAGGACACGGGAGCGTGGGAGTTGGGAAACGCACGTTGGGGGCGTGTGGATACCACCCCAATTTTTAGGAAAATTCAAGGGGGGAAGGGGGACATCAAGGTCATAAAAATTATAAAAAATATAATAATACCACTCTGTTTGTATGAGTATATTTGTGGTATATTTTTGGCATAGGTTTGGCCTCCTATAGACGGCAGAATTGGCTCATATTTTGGACAATCTTTTGGCAGGGTTAGAGGCATTTGTTGTGGGGATTCTGAGGCTGATTTACAGTGCCTTATTGTGAGAAATTTTAAATGTTGTTCGAGGAAAGTATTAAAGAGTTTTTGTGAGGAGATTTTACTGTTGTTTGAAAAGACTTGTAACCACATTTTTCAAGGCCAGAATTTGAGAATCTCTTAACAGATTTTGAAGTGCTTCTTGTGCACACATTTTTAGTGGGTTGAAGGATAGTCAAGGATTGTTATGAAAGGAAGTTTGAGGCTTGAGCCTTTGGAGAATATTGGATGATCTTGTAAGGGAAGTATTTGGACTATTTTTTGAGAGTAGAATTGACAGAGCTTGAAGAAAGTGTTTGGATTATACAATATAAACATCATTAACAAGTAACATTTTAACTATTTAGGATTCATGCTCATGTGTTTAAGCATCTAATGCAACTAGTGTTTCTACAACAACAAATACAGTATACCTTTTTGGGTTCATGATGTTTCCATTGTTTTACTTTCTAATCCTTTGAAAATGGAGATTGCAATCACCAATAACAATATAAATCCGTATGACCTAGATTGTATCTTGAGAGTACAAGTTGCGCTTGTAATCGTCTTTAACGAGTAACTTCATGCCCAAGTGGGATCTTCCTTGAATGTTTAATAGATTTTCTCAAGCAATTCGCATCCTTACAAATTTCTCACATCCAGAATTTGCCTCAGACCAAAAGTGTGTGCATTAAGACCCTCAGGGGCCTCTATGCCTAAATATTTTTTAATATATATTTATATATCCCATTGGTAACCCTAGTCATTCTTCCAATACCAAAATTTAACCTCTATTCTTACGAAATTGATGAAGAGTATAAAAATATCACAGTCCCAAATTCCTGGGTCCCCGTTTTAAAATTTAAAAACAAAATTAATGTCCAGTTCGGTGTATACAAGAATATTACGCCCAATTCAGCGTTAACACAGAAACCCTGTCTAAAATTAGAGGGTAGAATCTTGGACAAGAATTCTGAAATTCTTATAAGGTCATTAGGAGAGATCTTCTCCATAATTCCTGTACCACCCTACTTACCTGTGGCCACCACTTACGATTGAATTTGCATGCCATATTTATTCCCAGGTGCACCAAACAAGGAGGTTCACCAAGCCATGAAGAATACAACATAAACCCTAGGTTAGGAATGTTATCAGTGATGAATATCCAGAAATCACAAGACCATCTACCGAGAGATTCACAGTTTTACCTTGATAAGATTTACAGGCAGGCAGGCCTCTGTCTAAACTATAATTGTTGTCCTTAGAGCGTAATTTCTGAATCCCACAGGAGTTGCCTCGATGAGTGGCAGATTTCAGGTGAGCTCTGTTTCCCTGGGGCTAGGGTCAGCAGTTGGATACCCTGCCACCATCCCCGTGATTCCTGAACACAAAATATATAAATGGCACAACTTAGATCACAAGCCCATGCTTATGGCCCTGTTACTCTCCTCTCATGCCCGTGAAAACCCAGCTATATTCTCCTCTCCAAGACCCCTCGACCCAGCTTCGACCCAGCTTGTTGCGTTTGACTGCCAAATAAACGTGGGCTTATCCAAATAAACAAACTTAATATTACCTTCTCGTGGATATAGCGACGAAATTCGGGGCTTCCTTAAAAAAAATTGTAAAAATGCATAATTTACCCTTGATTTTTCCACGAAAGTAAAAAAACGTGGAAAACTAACGTGGAAAAATCTGCCCATATGTACTCGTGCGTGGATATAGCGACAAAAGTCGGGGCTTCCTTAAAAAAAATTGTAAAAATGCATAATTTACCTTTGATTTTTCCATGAAAGTCAAAAAACGTGGAAAACTAACGTGGAAAAATCCGCCCATATGTACTAGTGAGGAAACTCCTCTAGGTTGCAGCTCGAGGATTCCTAGTAACTTAAATGTTTTTGTGGATTTTCTAGCTGGATTAAGTCAGGTAACCTACAGGACCTCACTCTCTCAAGACATGCATGAAACTCAATCAAATATAAGGCTTCTAACTACCATTGTTCAGAGGTTTGATAATATGGTGAAGGGATGGAGAACTTATTATGCTAGCAGATTCATACATAAAACAGTTATATATAAATGGCTAATTATAACAAGGAAAGTACTTGCAATTCAAATCATCAACATGCAGATAGGATGACAGCTATCAGACATCAAATAACATGAATAAACCTGAACAACACATTCAAGCATAAGCATAGAACAGACAAGAAATAGAAGATGAACATATGATAGCAAAAGAGCTTATATTAGGTCATGAGAAATATGAGAAGCTTGATAGTATTAATGGTCAAAAGGTCCATGAAGTCAAACCTTTCTTCTAAATAAGTCTTAGGCTTTATAGCCTTTACAAAATATGCAGATCCTGAAACGTTGGATTTGTTTTTACTAAAAATAGCTAAAAATAAATGTTTTGCAAAATTAGGTCAGAAACCCTAATTTAACTACTAGTCTATCTAACTGTAACACTCGTTCACTTTTTGAACCTTTTGATGACTGCAGTGAGTGCTTGGAGTAAAGTTGCACCCTGTCCTATGATAGATAATCTACTATTGGTTAAAACAAGTAGGGTTTGTGACCCTTTCCTCCTTGATGTATCCTCAAAAACTGGAGCAGACCCTTTCTGATGGTGTTCTTCAGCAACTTTCACCTTTACACTTCTTCCTTGAGATAGTTATATTTTCCCAAACTAGTCTTTTGTGCCAAAATATATTTCTGCACCTCTTTTCACTTTTGGTGATTAAGGAGTCAAAATTTCGGGTCTCTTAGCTGCCGAAATCTCTGTTTTCGATGGCTAATGAACCACTTCAGCATCCACCTAAGCCACCGAAAGCCCTACTTTTGCAAATTGTAATCAACCTCCCAAATCATCCTTTTTAGCTTTGATGTTAATCTTCTAACCCTTCTTCAGCTTGCCCAATGTTTGGAAAATCAGCAGCATCCTGGATTGCCTCTGGATTCTGAAGGATTACTACTACTTCAGCTAGGGTTTCTAGTGTGAAATGGGAGCTAGGGTTTAATCCAGAATTCTTCACCTACAGCCTCATAATCCTGATCACCCTGTATATCCTGGTGTTGTCCTGCATGTATCTGATTTTTCTCCTTTTTAACAAGACATACATCCCTCTCATATCCAGGACAGAAATGTGCAACTCCTTATTCCTCTTGGTCAACATGGCATTATTCCTCATTATCTCTCTCTCTAAAACTTCTAGTTCATATACTTGCCTTAGCAACTGGTTGAATCTTTGTGACATGGGATTTCTAGAGGAAGCCTTTTCCACTGGTTCACCCTGGACTTTTGGTGTGGGTGATGGAAGTTCTTCATTTTCTGCTACAACTTGCTCTGTTAGGTCAGCCCCTTCCTCCCTTTCTTCTTCTGAGTCTGAGTAGGGAAATTTCAGAATGTTTTCAATTTGTGCTGGTATTTCCTTACCCTTTTCACTAAAGTGTATGTTTCTTTTAGCCTTCTTTGTTTTAGAAGGGGGAGAAGGCTGATCTACTGTTGCTGGTGAGATAGCCCTTCTTTTTCTCTTTCCACTATTGGGGGGGGTAGATTTCTTCAAAGAAGACTTTAGTTTCTCTTCTGGTTGTAGGCATGTTTCAAACTCATTCCAGAACAAAAAAATGTGTCCATGCTATGTTTCTCCCCTGCAGCAATTCTTGGACAATGAGTTGTATGAGGCCATGGTGAGACAACCTTCCTGTAATTTTGGTGGGTTGGGCCTTTACCCGGTGTGCCATTTTTGTTAAGCTCTTGTGGAGGTAGAAAGGTAAATTTAAAGGGATTCTTCTTGTAAAATGGTTCATCAATTTGAAGTGATATATCATTGCCCTATTGTATCTACCTTCACAGGTTATATACACCAAAATTACTTTCATTAATTGCTCCCGTCTCTCTTCTAGCCAAGTGGATGGAACACTTTTCTTCCACACCACATTTCTGTGTTCAGGTTTTAGATAGGATCTGAACTCCACATTTTTGGTAATGGTGGTTTTAAACCACTTCTCCCCAGTTATTGGGAGTTCTATCACCTCTGCAATTAGGGTTTCATCCACTAGGAAATCCTTCTTGCCCATCAATGCCTTGGAGCCATCAAAAGAGAGGGAAAATACTTCAACAATGTGTTGGTGTGAACCTTGAATTTTCTCACAAAATTTGTAGCAGCCTGCATCTTTGAAGAACTGGCAGACTTCTGGATGTGATTCTAGGTAGCTGATGTCTCCTAGTTCTTGCCTAAGAGCAAGTCCTCCTTTTTTCATTTATGAATTATGCTTCTCAGTACCTGCAAAAATTGAAATTCAAATTCTATGGAAGAGGTTAGTGGGTTGGTTTTCAGAGATGGCCTCAAGTAGTAAGGATGCATGCAATCAAAGGTGGAGTGTATTGGAGATATGGTGTTGATTATGAGGGGTTAACTAATTGGTCAATGCTCGAGTGGGATGATGATAGCTTCTGGTTATATCTACGAGACAGACAGCCCGATAATCATTTTTAATTTGAACTTGGTATTCAGTGGAGGTTGACTGCATTCGTGGGACAGATGGAGGGTATATTAGGGTTTTGATTCCCATCATTCAGGTTAGATCAATAACGACCTCTTTAATCATCAACTTATGCCTTACTGTAGTTTCCTCGTTCTTTCAGTGGGTTATCGTGTCAAATCATGACCTTTTTTGTGCTAACAAGTTTGATTTGATGGACAAGTAACCGTTTTCCTTTTTTGGCATTTTCGATGGTTAAGAGCATCTAGGGTTTTGTTTGCTAGCTGCTGAAAGTTGAGCTTTTGGTGGCTAATGAACCACTGACAAGGTCGCCCAAGCCACCGAAACTTTCTTTCCAAAAGAACATGTGTAACGAGCTTTCGGTGGTTTATTGTCTTTCCAGATCTCATCGTTTAGTTGTCGAAAGGCAGGTCTTTCGATGGCTAATGAACCATTTGAAAGTTCTCCCCAGCCACCGAAAATTTCTTTTCAAAAACGCATTTCATTTGATTTCGGTGGTTAATGTCCTCCTGAAAACACTCGCTAAGCTACCGAAACCAAATATTTTCGGTGGCTAATGAGCTGTTGGAAAGCTTGCCTAAGCCACAGAAAGTCCTTTTCCCAAAAATTTATAAAGAACATGATGAGAAGGCTTTCAGTGGATAACATGGTCCTGCGTTAAACTATTAGCTACTGAAAGATAGGGTTTTTGGTGGCTAATGAGTTGGTCAAAATATCACCTAAGCCACCGAAAGCCAAAACTTTCAAATTTATTAAATAACAGAACATCAGATATCCCAACTTTGTTAGTCACCCCAATATCTTTCATAATATGATTTGAAATCTTCATCCTATCAAAAAATAAATTGTCTGAGTGAACTTATTGAAAATAATTTTATTTTAGGAGATAACATATGGCTCCTACTTGGGGATGGGAACCTTCCTGTGAGGTCCCAAGAACCCCATACCAAAATGTCTTTCCTGAAAAACAAATAAGAATTAAAACTATATTCTACTGTTCCATTGGGGATGGAGTTTATTTTGTAAGCAAAAACAACCTACTAATTAATATTTTACAATACCAAGGCCTCAAAGCCTCAAATAAAATAGAGTTTCAAAAATCGCCCATTTACTCGGCCATCAAACACCTCCTCTCCTTCTATATTTTTAAAATTGAAGGTGTTGTTCTACTGTAGCTGAGCTATCACAAAAGGGCCTTTCCACAGAGAGTCGAATTTTCCATGTTTTCCCTTATCTTGCCTGACAGTATCCCACTTGAGGACCCAATCTCCAACCTGAAAGTTGTCCACTTTTTCCCTTTTGTCAAAAATAGTCTTGATCTTCTATTGATGAGCTTCTGATTTTTCTGTCACTTGTTCCCTGACTTGCTGCAACTCTACCAAATCCATCATCCTCCTTGCCATATCATTTGGTTCATCCTGCTCCTCCTGGAAGAATTTTGCCACTGGAAGAATTAGCTGAATGGGAAAAATGGCATCAGTACCATAAACTAATTTGAAAGGAGAAGTCCCTATGGACCTTTTGTCAGTTACCCTATCATCCCATAGAGAAAAATTTAGCTTTGAATCCCATCTTTTCTAATTTGTCTCCAATAGTTTTTTGATGATCCTAACTAGGATTTTGTTGGATGACTCAGCCAGGCCATTGCCTTGAGGGTAATAAGACGTGGAATGCACTAGCTAAATTCCCATTGACTCACACATGTTGACCAATGCCCCGACTTTGAAAGCTGGTGCATTATCAGTTACTAGCCTTACTATGCAACCAAACCTAAAAAAAGATGTTCTCATATAAAAATTCATGATGACCTGAAGAGTTGCAGTCCAGGTAGGTACTGTCTCTATCCACTTGGTAAAATAGTCTATGGCTAATAGGATCCATTTGTGCTAACCACTAGATGAAGGATTAATTTCACCTATGAAATCAAGACCCCATTGCTGGAAAGGACCATTCACTACAATAGGTTTAAGGGGAAAGGATCTGAGCTGCTACTTCCCTATAAATATTTGGCACTTGTCACAGGCTCTCACAAAGGTACACACATCGGAAAAAAGAACAGGCCAATAGTACCTAGCCCTTAGAATCTTGTGGGTTGTGGTATTCCAGTAATCATGGCCTCCACATGTGCTTGAATGAAACCAATGCATGACCTGAACTGACTCTTATTTATCTAGACATCTCAACAAAACACCAGATAGATCTTTCCAATACAGTAGTTTATCAATTACACAAAATTTAACAGACTTTAGTTTAAGAGCCCGTACTTGATTTAGAGTGAGTCTAGAAGGAACTTCTAATTTTTACAGGAAATGAATAATACCTGAGTACCACTCACATGAGCACAAGTTGTCAGCTACTTGTTGAATTTCATTATGATCTAAACTGCTTCTGTTGCTACTTCATTTTGCAATTTTTTACACCAGTGAAATTGATCCCCAAAAGATCATAGTTTTCTTTAGCCATGAGTTTAGCCATACCTTGGCCTTTCACTAACTTGGTGGGCTTTACTTCTATGTCAAACTCAATAAGCTTGGCAATCCATTTAGATCTCTTCCATCAATGTCAGGATGAGTCAACACATCCTTTACAGTAGTTGAAGGGACATAGGAAAGGACTTTTGCATGTAGAATGTAAATCCTGAAAGTTTTCAATGACTTGATGAGAGCATAAGCCTGATTCTCAATGGGATCATACTTTAGTTCAGCATCCCTCAATGTCTTGCTGAAAAATGAAATTGGGTGATCAAGACCTTCATCACCTTTTTGTAATAGTGCAGCTCCCACTATGTCATAGGATGCAAAGAAGAAGATGTAGAAACCCTTGGTATAGTCTGGACTAATCAGAGTGGGAGCTTCCATGATAGCCTTCTTGATGTCTTCAAAAGAGCTTCTTGCTTGCTCGGTCCATTTGATTTCTGCATCCTTTTTCAACATAGATGTTATGTGCTTTACCAACTCAGAAAAGTTAGGGAAGAACCTCCTAACAAAATTTATCTTACCCAGAAATAACTGAATATCCCTTTTTGACCAAGGTATGGACAACTTATGGATTGATTCAACTCTAACAGGATCAATCTTCACGCCTTCAGCTGAGACTATGTGACCTAGGATTTTTCCCTTACTGAGTGCAAATTGAGACTTCTTCAGGTTCAATGATATCCCAAATTTTCTACATTTCAGAAATACCCTCCTCAAATGTTGCAAATGTTCTTCATGGCTGTGGGAGTAAACAGTGAGGTCATCCAGTTATATAAGCACAAATTTGTCTTTCAATCCTACAAAATCTAGGCCCATGGCTCTCTGAAAAGTGGCCCCAGCGTTCATCAGCACAAATGGCATTTTGGCATACATGAAAGTGCCCCAGGAAATGGTAAAAGCAGTCTTCCCTTGGTCATCATGGTGCACAGCAACTTGGTTGTATCCAGAGAAACCATCTAGGAATGACATGACACTAGCCCCCTAGCCTCTTGGCAACAGGTGTTCCATCTTGGGTAGTGGATAGTTGTCTTTATTGGAGCATTTGTTCAGGTTTCTGAAATCCACACATAACCTAGTCTCCCCGTTCTTCTTCCTTACCACCACTAAGTTTGCAATCCATTTGGAATAGCTGAGGGGAATTATTATTTTGGCTTTGAGGAGATTATGGATTTATTTTTCAATTACAGGCAGTAGGAGAGGACTGATAGATCTCAGCTTATGTTTGAAAGGGATGGTGTCTTTCTCCAAGGGGATCCCGTGTTGGATTATATTTGTGTCATAGGTTTTCAAGTCACTATATACCCAGGAAAAGATATCATTAAATTATTTTATCAGGCTACAAAATTTGGACCTCTGATCAGCAGTCAACTCAGTGGACAGATTTATAGGTTTTGGATGACTTCGGCTACCTATTTTTTTCTCTTGGATAGGAGGATCTTGCTCCTTTTTGGTAGGTTTAAGAGGGATATCATTATGATCAAATGGCTCTTCCAAGGGTACCAGACCCCGAGGTATATAATTGCTAGGTAGCTGAACAATATTCTGATCTTCTAGGATTCTTCCATATTTAGGTTTTCTTGATCTATATGCATATCAGAGAATTCATCTACTACCTGGAGGAATTTACTAAGCTCATCATCATTCTCAAACACCTTCCAAAATTTTACATTATCTGGTAGGGAAGGTTTGTACTTGACTTGAATATGATAGCTGAGCATAGGAGGTAAAGGGGGAACAAACAGACTTGTAGAGATAGCAAGGGAATCAGCCAGGTGATTCATAGCCCTAGGTATATATGAGAGTTCAAAAAACATGAAGGATTCTCTGAGTTTCCATACCTCATCCCTTTAAGCCTTCAGTCTGATATTCTTTGCTTGAAAGGTGTTGTTGACCTGCTGTATAATAAAATATGCATCTCCAAATATTTTCATGCACATGATCCCCATTTCCTTGGCATCCTTCACCCCTAACAGCAATGCTTCATATTCTGCTATATTGTTAGTAGTTTTAAAATCAATCTTATAAGACAAATGAATAGTCTCTTTTGATGGAGAAATCAACACTACACCTGCACCTGCTGAGGCTTGAGTACTAGCCCCATCAAAATACATGCTCCAAAATGATGTGGTCACTTCCACATACTGCTGATAGATGGGCTTTGTAAGTTGTATGTATGTTGGCTAGGAATCATCTATCTATAGGATGCATGACCCAAATTCTGTGTCTACTGCATATATCGAATGGTTTACAAAGTTCTTGGCATTGCTGATGATATAGGTGAATTGGTTCTCTCTATAGAGTCTCTTGGTCTCCCCTCCAAACATTGGAATTGTAGAATATGTGAGGTCCATTTGAAGGGTACCACCTAGCCTTTTACTCCATGATTGAGACAAAAGGAGGCCAAACTTAGGTGGGATATCAGCTACCACTATGTCCATCACTATGCTTTTTGAAGGAAACTGGTAGAGGTTTATGACAAGGTCTTTAATGAGGCCCAAGCACTTGACCTTCCTAGAGTCAAATGAGAACAGATCATGGTAGGGTTTTTTAATGCTGAGGCCAAGCTCATCCATCACAGCTTTTGGAATTAGGTTATGGGAAGCTCCTCAGTCCAGCAAACAGTTATGAAGGATTTTATCATGGATATTCAGAGATATGTAGAAAGGTGGGCAAGACTCATCCATCTCTTCAATCATAGGGCCTAGTCTTACTGTGGGCTTATCATCTTGCAATTTCACAAAGTCAGCATTTAGGGGAGTCCTTGGCTTAAAGGATTTCGGTATGGATGTCTTGAAGGCCTCATTCTTCATGAATTCTATCAAGGGAAAATGGATCTTTAACTTCTAAATTTCTGACTCAAGATTGAAAGCATAGGACAACTTGTCAGAAGTTCTTACCTCTTGTGGCATGGATTTTAGTTGAATAGGATCATTTGTTGATGGTTTCAATGGCCCTTGTTGTTGTTTTGAAGTTCCAGCCATATTCTTGGGTGGGACAGCAATCCTTCTAGCTGGAGTAGTAGGCTGCTTTGCAGGAACAGCATTCTTCTTAGGGGGAGCAACAAGCCTAGATCTGAAATTATACCCCTCCTAATCATCTTCCTGATACAGATATTCTTCCATAATCTGCTCATTCATGAGTGCTTCCTCATAGTCTGCTTGTTCCAGGAAGGAGTAATCAACTTCATCCTCTATGCAGTTGATGTTGTCTTCTACCTCTCCTTCTTCTTGAGTGAAGTCTGGTTCTTCTTCTAGTACAGCATTCTAAAATGGAGCTGTGATTCTTTGATCCTCAGCCTGATTCCTATCCCTTTAAAGCATTTGAGCTGGGGAATTATTTCTTTTGTAAGGGACAAAATTAGGGTTTCTGGGAGCAAAATCATTTGGCCCTTTACCCCTCACAGGTATTTTCCCTCGGTCTTTCATCCTGGACATCTCAGCAGTCAAACTATTCAACATTTTGGCCATTTTTTCAATTGTGTTCTCTGATGAAGAATCCCCAAGAGGATCTGTTTGTTGCTTCTTCCTATTTATCTTACCCTTGACCTTATAAGATGCAATGATGTTGGATTCTACCTCTAGGGCAGCATCCTGCATGAGTGACAAGGGGGCATATCTTCTTTCTCTGAGTAGAAGGAAAAACTCAGAATCAAAGGCATTGGCATAGGTGATTTTAACTGAGGTGTCAGTGGGCTTGATCTTAGCAGGGATCTTCCTGAACATCTTGTTAAACCTTTTGGTGAAGTTACAAACATACTCACCATTATCTCTCTTCAAGTTGCTAAACTCGGTGATATAATAGAGGTGGTCTCTCCTCTCTCCCTAATTATTTAGAAATATGTCATCTAGGGCTTCAATTCCTGCTACTGATCCAGCAGGAAATTCTTTGAACCACTTCATAGCCTGACCATATAGGCTTTGTACAAAAACCCTATTCCACACATATTCTTGTTCTATGTTTATGTTCTTAGCATAACTGTAGAATGATTCCAGGTATTCTTCAGCTGTGAAATCTCCCTATTCTGTAAATTTAGGCATGTATTTGAGATAGTATTCAGTAGGCATGGCCAAGAGGGGGTTAGGAAAATTCAGAGGGGCATACTTAGCTACTAGGATCCTTTCCATTTTGGTCAGAGGGGAAGCCATGTTAGAAATGGCTATGGAAATGGTGGAAGAAGATACTACTGGTGTGGGTGGTAGCTAAAAGAGTGTTGGTGGTAAATTTATCTCAGTGGAGTCAGTAGGGATTGGATCTTCACAAGCCGCAGTGCTTGAAGATCCCCCAACCCTAAAATTTTCTGATGTATTTATAAATTCCTGGGAATCCAATGTTTCAGCAGAAGAAATAATAGCAGGAATATCGCTTGAAATACCTGATGTAGCTTCCTTTGCAGCACTGGAGGTCTTCCTTAGTGAAGCCATAGCTCTTCTTAGAATCTCTTCTAGATCTGAAATAGGTGTTGTTGGTGGCCCTTGAGGGTTTTCTCTGGTACTTGGTCTTCTTGAAGCCACCTTATTTCAATGGAGTTGCCATATAGATGATTACAACCAGAATAGTGTCTAGACTTTGTCTATCATCAAAGTAGGATCTATGTCATCTCTCGGGGAATTTGAGCTTCAATCTTCGTTCCCCGAAAATGGCGCCAATTTGTTATCACTCCAGCAAACTCCTCTAGGTTGCAGCTCGAGGATGACTGGTAACTTAAATTTTTTTATGGTTTTTCTAGCTGGATCAAGTCAGGTAACTTACAGGACCTCACACTCTCAAGACATGCATGAAACTCAATCAAAGATAAGGCTTCTAACTACCACTATTTAGAGGTTTGATAATATGGTGAAGAGATGGATAACTTATTATGCTGACAGATTCATACATAAAACAATTATTAATAAATGGCTAATCATAACAAGGAAATTAATTGCAGTTCAAATCATCAACATGCAAATAGGATGACATCTATCAAACATCAAATAACATGAATAAACCTGAACAACACATTCAAGCATAAGCACGGAACAGACAAGAAATAGAAGTTGAACATATGATAACAAAAGAGCTTATATTAGGTCATGAGAAATATGAGAAGCTTGATAATAGTAATGGTCAAAAGGTCCCCGAGGTCGAACCTTTCTTATAAATAATTCTTATGCTTTATAGCCTTTACAAAATATGCAGATTCTGACAAGTTGGATCTATTTTTACTAAAAATAGCTAAAAATAAATGTTTTTGCAAAATTAGGTCAAAAACCCTAATTTAACTACTAGTCTATCTAACTATAACACTCGTTCACTTTTTGAACCTTTTGATTACTGCAGTGAGTACTTGGAGTAAAGTTGCACCCTGTCCTCTGATAGATAATCTACTGTTGGTTAAAATAGGTAGGGTTTCTGACCCTTTCCTCCTTGACGTATCCTCAAAAACTGGAACAGACCCTTTCTGATGGTGTTCATAAGAAACTTTTAGCTTTACACTTCTTCCCTGAGATAGTTATATTTGCCCAAACTAGTCTTTTGTGCCAAAATATCTTTATGTGCCTCTTTTCACTTTCGGTGGTTAAGGAGTCAAAATTTTGGGTCTGTTAGCTGCCGAAAGCTCTACTTTCGGTGGCTAATGAACTGCTTCAGTGTTCACCTAAGCCCCCAAAATACCTGCTTTTGCAAAATTGTAATCAACCTCCCAAATAAATACCTTACTTACTACTTTCGATGGGAGGTCTTTTCTCCCGCATGGTATCCTTTTGGATTTTGAGATTAAGCTAGTAAGGAAAGCAGTGGTTGTTGGAGTTGAGGTTATTGATGCTCCTTTGGACTATAACTTTCTTTTAGGGAGAAGATGGACTTATGGCATGTGTGTGATTGCCTCAGTTCTTCTTCAGGTGGTTGTGTTTCCACACGACAGGAATTCAGTTACTATTGAACAACTCAATTTCACTCAGAAGGGACGTTTGGAAACTAATGAGTCCATCATACCTTTGGTTGATCAGGTTAAACCAGCTAATGAGATCTTGGGAGTTGGTATGTATTCATCGTTAATGGGAACATTTTATATCCCATCCCCTATCAACTATTTAGGTTCTACTAGTGTATGGAATTCTATCACGGCAGTTGTCGATAGAACGGATCCTTGGGTCCTTCCTTCTCGTTATGATCCTGAGGTGCCCTTATCTACGGTGGAAGTAGATTATCAAGATGTTGTCAACACCATTGTTGATCCTATCATGACTCCTTCTATATTCTTAGAGGAGTTGAAAGAAGCTTATCTACATGCTTGGGAAAATAACTCTTTATATTCAGATGACTGCTTAGACATGGTTTTACCCTCGGATGAAGCCATTTTGGAAGCCATGAGTGGGTGAGATAATATTTGTGAAGATCTTCACCATAGATCCTACTTTATTCCATATATGAGTAGAACTGAAAACCAGGAGTTCCATGTGAGACTGGTGGAAGATGTTGGTATACTAATTAATCCTTTGCTTAAGGAGGGAATTTTTACGGAGGGGAATATGGAAAAAAAATGTTACCATTCCTATTGACATCTCTGCAAACCCCGACGTCGTCGAAAATGTGCATATTAATGCAAGGTCCTCCCCATAAGAGATTTCCATATATATTTCCCTGTTAGAGGAATTCCGCAACGCATGTTCCTGGTCATCTATACTAGGCATATATCAACATATCGTTGAACATCGAATCTGTACCTATCTTGATTCTAAACATGTTCGATGAAGATGGAAGAAATGCTATGCTTAGGCTTGGTGCTTTTCTTCTATTTTTATTGTATGTATTTTTATGTACAATAGTTAGTTGGTTATTGTTTCTTATACCATATGTTGGTTGTTACAAATGTCAACTGAGTGGTTTGTAGGTTTTGCAGATGGCACTAGTTGTCATACTTGTAACCTGGATTCATCCGCAAGGGTCATCTATTCACCCTCGGGACAGCTAGTTACCTCTGGAGGCACTTTCCTAGGTCTTGATACTAATAATGTGGTTGAATACAGGGATGTTATTGAGTTTTTATGGGATTCCTTGTCATGTATCATCACCCGGTTAGAGGTCATACTTGACTCTCAACTCATGGCTTCCTAGATCAATGGAGCTTATCAGGTGTGAAACTCTACCTTGTTACGTCAGTTTTTGCAGGTTAGATTACTTGAAAGAAATTTCAGTGATATTTCATTTAATCACATTCCACAAAATGAAAATACAATAACCAATGCATATGAGAACTACATTCTAGATTTTGTATAATATACATAACATACACATTTGGAACACATGTAAATAACCAGGCACAATATATATAATATGCAGAAATTTGTCCATAAATAGATCAAGTTTTGATCTAAAGATCCAGTCACAGTTGTATAAATATACAAAAATAGAAAATTAATCCATAAAACGCCTATATATCTAATCCTAATCCTCATCATCATCAGTTGCAGTAGCCTCTTAGGCCTCCCTAAAAATTTGAACGGCTCTGGCTACTCTCCTCAGTAGACGTATCCAAATAGTTGGGATTCCTACTACAAACTCCTGCATGACCAGGAAAACACTCAATCCATATTGTGGGAACTCCTTGGGTCAGCCTGGACATATTTCCCTCAACAACTCTAAGTATACCTTGGTCCCCACCCTGTACAGGCCGCACAAACATCCTAGGGTTCACATCGAGGCGTACAGGTCCAATATCTGCATTTCAAAAACATGTAAAATGGATTAAAACTATTATACATATGTATATATTTTTATGATTAAAATTCATAAAAATCAAAAACTTTTAAAAAGAAAAAGAAAAAAATACCTAGCTCTCCCCATGCCTCCCCAATCCGGAGTACAGAAATTCCTCAATGTTAATGTATTTGTAACTTTGGAATGTATTCATCTGTATATCTTATGTATTGTACCCTGATGTTTATTCTAGGATGTGTCTGTAGTGTACTTGAGTCATGTCATGCCCCAATGTTCCTATCAAGAGGTTCTATAATGTAAACAAGTCATGTCAAGTCATTGTGGGTAACCATCCTATTGATCAAGGGTTAAAGTCCTCGTAGTTCCAGGGCACTAGGGTTATTAGACTCTCCTAGAGAAGTCGGCCCTAGTAGGTTATTATCAAGTCAAGAATTAGTATAAATAGAGAGTGAGTCTCTTTATTTAACACACACTCAGTTGTAGCGCATAGCTCAGGAAGAAGAAGTTACTAGAGCTAGGAAGAAAGAGGCTACTGCTGTCGGGAGATCATCTTACTATTTTTGGGCTTTACTTTTGGTGTTGATTCTATCTCTGAGAAAGTTGCGGGGTTTTCTCCATTTATGGTTTCCCCGAGGAAAAACATTGTGTTCATTGTCTCTTGTGTTTGATTGTTGTGCTTGTTATTCTATCAGTTAAAGATCCTAATATAATGCTAGCTTAATGTTAAAAATCTAACATGGTATTAGAGCTAACATGAGAAGAAGACACTATGCAGCTGCAGAAACTAGGGCTTCCTACTTTGTGGATCTCTCTCCACAATTTTTCAGCAAAAGAAGGTTGGACTAACCCTCCTCCCTAGGTCGCATCTTTCTGTCGAAGCAGAATCCAATTCTGAGATTTTTCAGTTTTGGACCTGACACTACTGCCGAAAATTAGGGCTTTCCACAAAAGTGGAATTTTTTAGTGAGCCTAGGCCTAGATTGATCTCCTCCTCAAAATTGAAGTTTAGAGATCAAGATCAAAGCATTTGGTTGGACAAAACTCCAGAAAAGTCAAAGCCTAATCTACTCCTGAACCAGCACTGTAGAAATTCAGCTCCAAATATAGATCCAACATCTTGACCTGGTAAGATCTAAATCTTTTGTATTTCCATTTGAGGTTCTCAATTAATATGTCTCATCATACCAAGCTCGATGAAAATCTTGAGGGAGATGATAACTTTCGAGCTTGGAAGTATAGGATCTCCCTGGTCCTGGAAGAAAATGAGTTGGACTCCTATAACAATGAGGAGGTTCCAGTTCCAGAGGGAGATGAGGCTAAGGCCTTACACAAGAAGAAGTTGGTTATGGAAAAGAGGATTATTGTTTATTCAATCAAGGATCACCTCATACCATAGGTGTCCTTCCTAAAGACACCTAAAGCTATGTTTGATGCCCTAACCAAATTGATTGAAGGGAATAACATAAACCAGAAGATGACTCTAAGAAACCAACTAAAGAATGTAAAGATCCAGAATGTAGAGACCATCCAATCCTACTTTACAAGGGTCTCTTAGATCAAGGAACAGCTGAAAGCAGTAGATGAAGAAGTGGAAAATGTAGAGATTGCAATGACCACCTTGAATGGTCTCCCTAGATCATGGGACTCCTTTATTCAAGGAATCTGTGCAAGAAATAAGTTAGTCAAGTTCAGAAGACTATGGGAAGAATGCTCTCAAGAAGAAGCTCGGATAGTAGCTCGATAAGAAAAGATGGGAAGTGAAGATCAAGCTCTCACAGTTCACTCCAAGAAAAGCAGAAGAATCTCTCATCACTCCAGAAGTAAGAACTTCCACCAAAGAGATAATACTAGAAAATATTTATCTAAATTAAGATGCTATACATGTGATGAAAGAGGACACTTTGCCAAAAACTAACCTAGAAACAAGATTAACTCCCATAAGAAGAAGGGAAACAAGAGAATACATCATGCTTATACTGCAGAGGATGATGAACCTTCCACAAAGAGATTCAGACAAGAAAGTGATTATTCTTCTCGTGATGAAGAATATGTGGTGATATCCACTCTCACAGTAACTATCTCACATGGAAGCAATGACTGTATTATAGACAGTGGTGCTTCCAAACATATGACGAGATTCAAAGAATCCTTTGTGAAGCTATCTGAACATGACTCACTTCACAAGGTGAAACTTGGGGATGACTACCAGTATCCAATAAAAGGTAGTGGGGAATCCTCCTATAAGCTAGACTCTAGAAAGTCTATGAAGATGCAATATGTATTGTTTGTACCAGGACTAAAGAAGAACCTCCTCTCCATATCTGCATTAGATGCAAAAGGCATGAGGGTTGCATTTGTAGATGGTCAAGTTCTCATGTGGCCAAAGGGAAATACTTTTGATGATGCAATAGTGATTGGGGAACAAGAGGGAGGTCTATACAAATTGAAGGGCCATCCAGAACAAGCCTTGGTCCATGACACAGTAGAGCCAAATGAGCTTTGGCATAGAAGGCTTGCACATGTGCATTACAGAGCACTACCACTTGCAAGCAAATATATTCAAAGGTCTTCCAGAAATTCAAGAAAAACATGATGGAGTTTGCAAAGGATGTGCGAAAGGAAAGAACACAAAGAAGACATTTCCAAGTAGCAACAGCAAGGAAAAAGGAATCTTGGAAATCATTCACTCCGATGTATGCGGTCCAATGTCATCAAGTTCATTAAGCGGGTATGTATACTATGTTTCTTTTATTGATTATTTTTATAGGAAGACATGGATTTACTTCATGAATAACAAAGATGAAGTATTCAACAAGTTCAAGGAATTCAAAGCCTTGATCAAGAACCACACAGAGAAGAAGATCAAGACCTTTCGATCATTTAATGGTGGATAATTTGCTTCGAATGAATTCAAAGCATTATGCAAAGATTCAGGGATTAAGAGGGAGTTAACTACTCCATATAATCCAAAACATAATGGGGTTGCAGAAAGAAAGAATCGAACGATCATGGAAGCTGCAAGGGCTATGCTTCATGATCAAGATCTTCCCACGCATCTATGGGCAGGAGCTTCCAGAACAGCGGTGTATGTACAGAACCGTACTCCACACAGATTACTCAAGAACAAGACACCTAAAGAAGTCTTCTTCGGCAAGAAACCAGAAGTCAACCATCTTAGAATATTCAGATGTCCAGTGTACATACACATTCTGAAAGAAAAAAGGACAAAGTTATATCCTTCATGAAAGAAGGGTATATTTGTGGGATACTCTGAAAGCTTGAAGGCTTACAGAATATACTTCCTAGGATTCAAGAAGATTGATATCAGCAGGCATGTAACATTTGATGAAGACTCAGCTTACAACAAATCCAGAAAGAGACCTGTTGAAGAACCTGAAGAAACAGAAGCACCCAAAATTCATGACACAACCATAACGAAGAATATCAAGAAGAAGATAAGGAAATAGAAGAACCTCAAGAACCTGTAGATCCACATCAAGAGAAGAATCCTCATAAGAGGAAACCTGCTTGGGTATGAGAAGCTATCCAAGGTGCGAAAAGACAGTGGGTCTCCAAAAAAAATCACAGAGAAAGAAAGAGAACCAGGTCCTGCTCTGGTTATGTAGCCTTATTATGTGATTTCATCGATAAAGAACCTTCCAATTATGAAGAAGTGGAAGAAGAGAAATAATGGAAGGATGCTATGATCAAAGAGTATCAATCGATAATAAAGAATGATGTTTGGGATGTTATCCCAAGACCAGAAGGGAATTATGTTGTAACTTCCAAATGGATCTACAAGATCAAGCATGCTGCAGATGCTAGCATAGAAAATATAAAGCAATATTTGTGACTCGTGGCTTCTCTCAGAAAGAAGGAATAGATTATGAAGAAACTTTTGCAGCTATAGCTAGATACACTTCCATTAGTTCAGTACTTGCTCTGGCTGCAGTGATGAAATGGAAGATACACAAGATGGATGTCATGACTACTTTCTTGAATGGTGTAGCAGAAGAAGAAGTGTATGTGGAGCAGCCACAGTTTTGAGACACGTGACAGGGAGTCTCATGTGTGTAGATTGAAGAAATCCCTGTACGGTTTGAAACAGGCACCCAGGACATGGTGCGGCAGAATTGACAGCTTTCTATCCAGTTTGGGTGTTACAAAGAGTAAAGCAGATTCCAACCTTTACTACAAGGTTGAAGATGGCAACCCAGTGATGCTCCTACTATATGTAGATGATCTATTTGTAAGAGGTATGGATGGGATAATTGCTGATACGAAGAGGAAGCTTGATGTCGAGTTCGAGATGAAGGACTTGGGTATGATGAATTATTTTCTAGGCATGGAGGTGTGGTAGAATGCAGATGGAATTTCCCTGGGACAAGGAAAATATACAATAGAGATCCTAAATAATTTCAGGATGGTGGACTGCAAGGCCATGACCACACCAATGGCATCGAACCTGAAGCTATTGAGTGATGCTTCATCAGAAGCGGTTGATGCTATGATATATCGTCAGATGATTGGGTCCTTGATGTACCTGATGAACATGAGACTAGATATTTGTTTTGTTGTGAACACCTTGAGCCAGTTCCTGACAGATCCAAGACATGTTCACTTGATTGCTGCAAAGCATATTTTGAGGTACCTAAAGGGTACAGTTGATTATGGGCTCAAGTATGAGGCGAATCAGAAGATTAACATAGAGGGTTATGTTGATTCGGATTGGGCAGGTAGTGCCATCGATAGGAAGAGGACTTTAGGGTGTTGCTTCACTATGGGATCAGGTGTGATCTCTTGGTATAGCAGGAAGCAATACTGTGTGGCACTGAGTACAGCTAAAGCAAAGTATGTTGCAGCCTGTTTAGCTAGTTGTGAGGCAGTATGGCTGAGGAAGCTACTGTCTGATTTATTTGATCTCTAGTTAGATGCTACTTGTATATATTGTGACAACTAGAGTTGTGTGAAGTTGTTGGAGAATTCAGTGTTCCATGACAAGTCGAAGCATATCGAGATCAAGTATCACTATATCAAGGATATGGTGCAGAGAGGAGAAGTGAAGCTCCAGTATGTTGCGACGAATGAATAGATAGTTGACGTGTTGATGAAGCCATTAGCCAGAGTGAAGTTTGAGTACTTCAGGGAGAATCTTGGTGTTCTCCAAATCGAGGTTCCTTCCAAGAGGAAGTGATGAGTCTGTGAGCCATTCTAACATGGTGAGAGGATTGGTTCCTTCCATGGTCAGATGTAAGGGCTGAGCCATTCTGTCATGGTGAGATGATTGGTTCCTTCCATGTAGGATTTTAATGCTGAGCCATTATGATGTGACTATAAGATTGGTTCCTACATGATCATATATAAGTGCTGAATACCATTCTCTGAATGGAAGCACCTGGTCAATTACCAGGAATACTTAGTCTGGGGCTAAGGGCCATTCTGATGTGATTGATGGATGTGTTCCCACTTTATCAGATATAAGGGTTGATGCCATTCTTTGGGAGAATGGAGGCACTTGGTCAGTTACCAGGAATCCTCAACCTGGGGTTGAGAGCCCTTTTGACATGGTTGCAGGATGTGTTCCCCCCATGGTCAGATATAAGTGCAAATCCCTTATGACATGGTTTCGGGATGTGTTCCCTCCATGGTCAGATATAAGTGCAGAGCCCTTCTGACATGGTTGTGGGATGTTTCCCCACGTGGTCATATATAAGTGTAGAGCCCTTCTGACATGGTTGCAGGGTGTGTTCCCCCCATGGTCAGATGTAAGTGCATATCCCTTCTGACATGGTTGCGGGATGTGTTCCCCCCATGGTCAGATGTAAGTACAGATCCCTTCTGACATGGTTGTAGGATGTGTTCCTCCCATGTTTAGATGTAAGTGCAAAGCCCTTCTGACATGGTTGTGGGATGTGTTCCCCCCATGGTCAGATGTAAGTGCAAAACCTTTCTGACAGGGTTGTGGGATGTGTTCCCGCATGGTTAGATGTGAGTGTTGGGTGTCCTTTTCTGATATGGTGTTGGATGTGTTCCTCTCACAGTCAGATGTAAGTGCTGGGCAGGCCATTCTAACTTAGTGTCAGATATAAGCGCTAAAGAAGACCTACATGGAGGCTAGGCCTAAAACTAGCATGAAAAAGGGTTGGCTCTGTAGAAATTCCTGTGACAAGAAGAATCATAATATAGCACCCATGATGATGCTCCAGTGATGATGTTCCAGTGATGATGATCCAGTAGTGATGATCTAGATCCAGTGATGATCCAGATTCAATGATGATATTCCAGTGATGATCTAGATCTGAAGATGAAGATCACTTGAAGATGAAGATGAATCGATGATGATCCAGATGATACAAAGAAGAATACTTGTACTAATAAATTGTGTCGAGAGAATACCTTCCTAGTTAAGAGGGAGTGTTAATGTATTTGTAACTTTAGAATGTATTCATCTGTATATCTTATGTATTGTACTTCGATGTTTATTCCGAGATGTGTCTGTAATGTACTTGAGTCATGTCATGCCCCAATGTCCCTATCGGGAGGTTCTATAATGTAAACAAGTCATGTCAAGTCATTGTGGGTAACCCTCCTATTGATCAAGGGTTAAAGTCCTTGCAGTTCCGGGGCACTACAGTTATTAGACTCTCCTAGAGAAGTCGTCCCTAGTAGGTTATTGTCAATTTAGGAATTAGTATAAATAGAGAGTGAGTCTCTCTATTTAACACACACTCACTCACACTCAATTGTAGCTCATAGCTGAGGAAGAAGAAGTTACTGGGGCAAGGAAGAAAGAGGTTTTTATTGTCGGGAGATCATCTTACTGTTTTGGGGCTTTACTTTTGGTGCTGATTCTATCTCTGAGAAAGTTGCGAGGTTTTGTCCATTTATGGTTTCCCCGAGGAAAAACACTGTATTCATTGTCTCTTGCCATTTGATTGTTTTGCTTGTTATTCTCTCAGTTAAAGATCCTAATATAATGCTAGCTTAATGTTAAAAATCTAACACTCAAGAGCTAGCAACTGTCGCTCCACCACACATAAAAGTCATCGTCATGAACACTCTGGACCGATCCTCTACCACCTTGACATAGGAAGACCTCTCCCCACCTGGTCAGTCTAGGCTGGTGAGGATAAAATGTTGGTAGCGCTACTGTAGGACTGATGGTAGGCACTCTCTCAAAGAATAACGCCACCAATATGCTAGAATATCCAAAGTTTTTTTGACGTCCTCTTTTGGAGTCACAAAGATTCTTCATCATGATCGGGATCATACCCGAACACCAGTAAAACAGAATACCCTGTACACACTCCACTACAACTCTCATCTGTGTCCAAGTAGCTAGATGCAATGAAGAGTACCCTACAACCCTCACCACTGTTCTTACCACTACCTCTAATGGGAAGCTAGTTATGTGAAAAATAGGGATGCATGATCCCTTCTTCTAAGTACCTGGTGTGCAATAGGTGTAAACATAGTCTTGGACACTCATAGGGTCACCACCCCTACCAATACCCTCGAGGATCACAAGAATACCCCTACAAGATAGCCATGTAATAAAGTACATGTATTCTATTGTTACCTCCATGATATCCTCTTGAAGATCAAAAGTACTGAGGTCGCGATCCCAGTAACTGATCAAATGCTCAAGTAAACAAACATTGGCCCGCATGTTGGAAGTACAGAAGAACTTCAATAAACCACTTTTCTGTAAAGCTTATAAAGTTGGGGCATCTCATAGAGCATCTCGATCCATTATTTCATGCTCTAGTTCCCTCCACTCTAACACCATGTTGTACCTACCCAACTGAACACTATTGATCGTTAGAAACCATCAAATTCTCTCAATTTTCGCCATGTTATAAACTTTTCTATTTCACACAGAACATGCAACTGTTCTTTAGACATGTCACCTGTCACACGCGGGTTTCTCTTGAGCAAGTTGTGTGTAAAATGAGTGTACATGACTGTCTTAGTCACATACCCACGTGTACTGCGTAGCCTTCTTAAGGCCGGCTCAAAACCTTAAAATTTTGCACAAAAATGAAAATTAGAGAAAATAGAATGAAGGAGAGGGAAGAGACAACCAACCTGACACTTGTGGATTTTGAATTGGTCCGCTGGTTTGTCTTCGCCGAGCAATCCAAGTTAGAGGTGAAAATTTGCTAAATCGGGTAAAAATGACAAATGTTATGTTTTATTTTGGTTTTTGAACTATATATAGAAAAATTTTAAAATTTTGAACCCATATTCTATAGTTTAAAAATTATTCTTTATGAATGAACTAATGCCATCTCCTTTTACTCAATGCAATAGGATTGAATTCTTTAGAAAGTCATTATCCACTCATATAGGGTAGGATTTGGTCCTCCATATGTACTTTTCCATCTATACCTTATCCGTTTTCAACCCTAAGATTACTTCTTTGACCACAGACTATGGTGTTTAACCATGTTTACCTCGTCTACATCATTGTTCCTTCGTGGATAGGGCCTCCTTTCCATGGGTACCCTAGTTAGAACACTTTACTGTCTTTTGGTACCCAAGCCGTAATTGTGGTAAGTTTGTGGGCTCCTTCTTAGTAGATTTTCATGAAAAAATGGGCCTTTATTTTGCATATATTTGTGAGCTATCCCTGTTGATAAGGATCCCCACCCTTAAGGAGTTTACTTAGGCCCAGGTCTAACTCCCCAAAAAATACTTGACTACCGAGTAAAATTTTTCATTCAGACTCGTTAAGAATAAATGAACGTCAATCCACATTGATGGTAGTTTATCGCTTTTTCGGACCATGTGGAATAGTTACGAAAAAAGAGCACTCTCTTTTCTTCGGAATTGAGAAGAGTATTCTCAGGTATAGTTTTATCACTTTTCCATACCTGAGGAACTAAACTTATGAAAAAGGAACACCCGGTATGAGCTTACTTTTCTCTTTTTCGTGCTCTGGACCTAAACATGAAAAAGATTTTTAGTATACTTTATATCTTTTTCAGGATCGCAAAACTTAATAACAAAGCATTGAGTTTACTCTTGTAAGCCCCATTTCTCGTAATCAAATGAATCTTTCCGAGTGATATTGCCTTCCTTCACACTCATAAAACTCGGGCTATATGCTGCTCTTGAAGGAGCATTAGGTAGGTGGTAATTTAACCTTTTTCGGACCTTCTTGACTAAGTATGAAAAATATGTGCCTTAATTATTCAGAAGCTAAGAGAGTTCTTATGTGGTTTGTTTTATACTTTTTCGGCCTTGGGAGACTAAATTGTACGGAAAAACACCCCCTAGAGTCTTCTTCAGATTTTTCAGAATCTCAAAATATTAAAACACCAACGAGCATTTACTAGTTCAAGCTCATAAAATCCATGAATCACTGACCTTATCAAGCATTATTCTTTCCCCTCTTCAATCTTGTCAAAAATGAAGAGAGACCCGAGTTCACTTTCCTAAACTCGTTAAAATTTAACAGGAAAGATAAGGAAGAATTACTCTCTTTGGGTCATAAATAGTGCCAGCATTGTCCTCCTTGAACATAGCAATCTCTAAACTTTCTGATACTCATGTCTCAGTTTACACTTTCAGCTCAGCTATTACTTCGATTTTTTACTCCTCCACTTGTCCTTTATAAATGGGGAATCTGGTCATGTCTCCTACATGACAGATAACTCTAGTTGTCCTATCTGCAAGTTAAAAACTGCAATGGGTCATCTCTGTGTCGTGCTCACTATTCAAGGATTTATCCCTTCATTTGCTTATTATCATGATTCCCATCATTGTCCTATTTGAGTACTACTTGTGTCTACCTTCTCATATTTAGTTCTTATTCACTCTTTTGATCTGTTGGAGGATTCATTTCCTTCCTCATCATAGCACAGTTTCTCATCAGCACTTCCTGAAGATGAAGACCTATAGTTTTGACGATGGTAACTTAGGATTCACTACCATTATTGGTGAACTCATTTGCTTCAATTGTCAGTTTCACTCATTGTCTGACATTATATTGAGTTCCTTCCATGTTCGACTTCAACACATCTATTCACATGGTAGGGATTGTACTGGTTCCTTTGGATTTCGATGAATACTTTAGGTTCACTATAACCTAAGTTGCACAATATTGTGTTATGATCAGTTACACAGCTTCCATATTTTGAAAACTCATCATTGTATATTGTGGCTTCGATCCACATTTTTAATATATGTGGTCTTGTTACCTGTATCATATGATGTAATCAAATATTGTAAAGGAGCTAGTGTTCCATTATATTGAACATGGGATCCTCGGATATGATTTTTTATATAACTTTAATATGTTTTAGGTAGCTCCTCTACTTCCTTAGACACTTGAGTTCTCCAAGATTAACGATTATAATTTATTTCAGCCATCGCTTCCCTCTAACCTCACACATTAGGGGGCATTTGTTATCATGTAAAATGGCACTTCTCCGTCCGAGTACTAACATCCAATATGTCGGGACACGAAAGGACAAATTGGATTGAAGTAGCCAAAACACTCTAGATGGGCATGATTGTTCATACATCATCTCCTGCCCAGCTGAATATATTTTTATTTGTACATTAGGGTTGCACACGCTACTATTTGCACAGCAACCAGCGTGTCACACACGAGTATGTGCATTGCAACTCACATGTACATTGAACACGTGGGTTTCCTTAAAGTAAGGAGTGTATCATACACGACTTACCTATATCAATACTCGCATGTACCTTAATTGGAAGCTAAAAAATATTAAACATGATTAGTTCAGATCAGTTGAGTCCCTAATCGTAACTATCTCAGTTGTCTCAACCATCCTAACCTTCGAAACCTCTCTTTTACCTCATGTATAAATAGAGGGCATGGGATGGGGCTGATAAATCAATTCTAAAAGAGAAAAATTATGCTGGTGGTATGCCTTCAGACATCTTGGAGCAGCAAAACTCAGTGTCCTTGGTTTGCAGAAGGAGTACTTGTCTCAGAAGTTTGATTGTAATCTCACCATTCTCTGTTTATTAATAAAGAAAGTTCTTCTTCCAATATTGTGCACTCTTATATATGTTGATTATTGAATTATCTTGTAATTTCATTATGAATATGTTTTTCACTAACCATTGATCTATATAAGACATTTGCAGGAATAACTCGTTCTTTACAAGTGATTGGAGAAGCCCTGAAAACTGTGGAAGCAACTAGAAGAGGAGAAGAAAAGGCTTAGATCAACTGTCATAAACCAGGTTTGCAAAGTTTTCTTCCTGTTCCTATTTCAATTTCTACATGGCTAATTGTCTACAAGTATAGCTTAGTAAGTTGGTAACCCCAGAGACCCTCAGTTATAAGGGTATGTTTTCCTGAACAACAGTAGCATATGAATTATTTATCAGTTCTCATTTAAGTTGTATCTGTGAAAATTTGTATCTTAGATTATTACTTGGAATCACCTTTCATGCATATATTTTTTGTTCTTCTATTGTTTATGCATGGATCTNGGGGAGGGTCCATATGAGCTTCAACCTTCATGTGGTTGACCCTGTTTAGTAGAGAATAAGATATTCTTTACACCAAGAGAAGCTCATTCAAGTATTTTCATTTCTTTTTTTTATAGTTTCGTATATGTTATGCCTTTTTTATATTTCTATCAATGGCTTATATGAACATACCATTTTGTCATGATATATGCAGGTCTTCGCAATGGAAAGGAATATAATGACAATTTGTATCATTCTCTAATGCATATTTGTAAGCTATCACCATAACGAATTTGCCAATTAGATATCTTATTGTCATTTCATTGTTTATAACGTGTTTATTTCTTCATTTTTATAAGTACAGCTTTACTTGTCTATTTTATGAAATGATTTTATTGCACATTTGTTGAAGGAAATAAGTTGGTTGCAGGATAGCTATTGACCACGGGCATGTAATTTAGTTAACAATATTGAAATTATTTGATTACAATATATTTAATTACAACATATTTATTACAAACATAAGTATACCCGATTGAGGGTGTAACAACTATTTTGTGTGAAATATTTTTGTAAAGCATAGAGGACGCCAAGATCATTTGACGTTATTGGCATCAGAGCTGAACTTTGAGGTATAGATCCTTATTATCAATACAATTTCGACATTCTTTGGGAGTATCACCTATAGGTTTACTTTTAGGCATTGGGAGTATCACCTATAGGTTTCCTTTTAGGCATTTTGAGTATCACCTATAGGTCTCCTGAAGCTGCCCTGACTACTATTAAAGGATTTTACATGATTTAGTTAGAAATCCCACTGAATACTTTTTAGTTGTTTGTGGCCATTGGTGGTAAATTCCTTCTCTTTTAAGACATTAATATCAAACTATATATGAATTGCATCCATCCTTTTTGCTGAAAGGTGAGAAATTGAAGCACTTGTAGAATATTTCTCCAATATTTTTTTTTGTAAATAAAAGGATTGTATTACTGCATAGTCACTTAATTACATTTTGAATAATAGATCCAGAAACCACCTACCCAATTTTGAAAATATTTACATTCACCCCAAAATAGAACCACCCATCTCGAAATATTTACAAGGTTTCAACCCTTTCCCCTTCTGTAGAGGGTATACTTATAGTGTTTCAGGCCCCCAAGACTAACTTTGAAACAGGGATAGAAATCAGTTACAACCATAATCAAACTCCTAACAAACTTAGACATGGAATATTCACCATGATTAATACATACAAAACAGAGAATATGGAGAGATGCACATGCTGGACTTAAACAGTAATGCAACATCTATAGTTTTCAGGCTTGCCGGTCCTGAAAACGATAGCTCAGGACACCTTTAGCAATTTTCTGTTGACTCGGCTTGAGTTTTTTCTCCTCATGTTGGGCATGCCACATGGCCTTCTGCTTCTAGACCTTTTATTTTCATTCTATGTTCAATGGCATATCCTGCATCTGTTCACAGCTAGCACAAAGGTTTATGTGCCTCCTATGTTCAGCTTCCTTCCCGACACTTCTATGTCCTGGTAACATTGTTGTTTGTAGAGACCTGGGGAAAGACTGCCTTATTTTTTGACAGTAACAAGTCCTTGATGGGATTGTCATTCTTGTGCTTCTCTTCTCCGGAGAATGGGGTCCTCCTACATGTCATACGGCATGACACCTTCTTGGACTCGTCATCACCCTAGATAAAGTTGGAAATTGGAGTCGGTTACAATGACAATGAATACCTCTGATCCTCCATCCCTCTATATGAGCATCCACTCCAATCGGTTGCACCTAGAACTGGATACTACGTACTATGATTATGGAGACAACGACCACGTCTAGAGGCTTCGATGGGATACCCATTGAATAGGAAATTCCAGGTAGCACTTCCGTGGGGGTGTTGCATTTTATTAGGACATCAATTCCATCACCAGCCTCAGAAGGTATTTCTAATGTGATGAACAGGCTTACATCAACCTTACCGATGTTAGAACACTTCTCTAATGTAATGAACATCTTTACCCTGATGGTTGGAGCCTTCTTAGCATGAAAGCTTAGAAATGGAAGAATTTTGGAGTGGCACCCATAAGCCACTAGAATACCTCGACAAACATGTTTCTCAAATGAGACAGCCATCATGGGCATCCTTCCAAGACTCTCAGGATTCTTAACCAAATAATATTCATCCACCTTTGGCTCTCTTCAAAATTTACCCAGACGGTATCTTCAAATGGCTCCGACTGTGGTGCTTATAAAGAGCTAGGTGGTCGAACTCAGCAATGGCCCCATCACCCTCACGCATTCCATCACCAAGTAGCATGATGAAAACACACTCGGTCACGTGGGTTCAAGATCCGATCCTTATGTTGAGATATCATCCATTCTGCCACTTTTGTTACGATGTTGTCCTACCAAATTCGGAAGTGACCTCTGGCTCCAATCTTCATCAGCCCTCGGTTAGCTCATGGCATGCAAACCATACATTTAGTGTTCATTGACCTATCTTGGTGATGGCATTGGAATGTCCTTGATTTAATCTGCCCCACTCTGTGTGAGGGGCATACTCACCTTCCGTATTTTGATCATTAGGGCACCTCTTATTATCATACACATGAAACAATGAACCTTTGGATTCCGACAAGTGATCTACACTATGGATTTTATTTTTGGTTGTATATCTGTTTAAATGGTGTCTAGACCTTCAATTGCCTATCACCTCTATTCTTTACGTACTCACCCCTAAAAAATCGCTTCTTTTAATCCAAGATGAGCGGAACTGCCTACAACTATGGCTCTTCATTTTGGTTTTGGTTTTGATAGGGGCTTCTTTGCATCCAGGATGAGCTGAACTACCTACAACTATGCCTACACTATTGAGGCATAAAATCTCAAGTCTTTTAGATCATCCTCCAGCCTAGGATTAGAGACGACCCTTAGGGAAGTTTACAAAAAACTCTTGGTATTTTCTGAGGTCGTATGATGCAAAATTTAGCAGATCTTATTCCTCCAGCTATTTAGCAAAAAAAAAGAGCTAACACAATGCACAGTTGAAATTGACTAATTTTGTGTAAATGTCAATACTCAAGACGTTTTTTCATTCAACTAACCACACAGTCAATGTGGTCACAAGATATGATTCAAATGGGAAATTGCTTCCAAACTTAATTAACCCAAAAATACAGGCATACGATATTATTTCACAATGGTCCTTTATCTGAACCTAAATACAATGGATCGATCTTTACAAATAGATACCTCTCTCTCTCTATGTAAGCTCCAAGAGGGCTTATTCCTCTTGATTGAACCTTCCTCAAGCTAACTAAGCTCCAATAAGCTACCTAAAATATTCTACGAGATAACAAGCTCTGTAAGCTAAAGCTAATTTATCCATCTAAATGACTCAACTGGATTAAATAAAACTCTACTCTATTTTCCAAATCCTTCAAAGAAGGAACAAACTCCTTATTCGACTCTACTATCCTCTATGACTTACTATGCTTGATATATGTTATTTTCCAATAAGGTAAACAAGAAGCTCACTTTATTTTTGCTTGTTGTGGTTTTTTCACTTTTGGAAAATTATTCATGAAAACTGTCAAGGATTAGAGTGAAAAAGGAATATCTTGCATGTGGATCATTTCTGCATTCAGAGTGACTTATGAGAATCCTATACATTGGGTATTTTTACCTGCATTAAGATTTGGTAAGCATTAACATTTTGTTGAAATCATGGTTTTGTAATAGTTAATTTATTGACCATCTTACGAACTGGGGTGATATCATATGATATTTTTATAAGATGTACTTCATAATCGTATAAATGGTAGCTGAAAGGATATGTCTGCTATTTATTTGTGCTACATCTTTTAGAATGGGAAACATATTAACTTTGATTTGACTTTGGGTGCAGAGAAAAATTAGTGGATTATTCTCTTTCCTCCGGAAAAATCTAAGAGCGAGAAGGGTTCACATACATTAAGGAGTGCTTTGAGAATGGCACACTTCATCTCATTGGACTTTTGACTGATGGTGGTGTTCATTCACGATTATATCAGTTGCGGGTATTCTATATGTATAAATGCATTATTATGAGTTGTTTATCTTACAAAATATTATAGATTTAGTATATGCTATGCAATTTTTAATCTTTGTATTTCTCCATAGTGTATTTGAATGCTTTTTATATCATCAGACTGGATTAAGTTGGGTCTAAACATGTTATAATTGTAGAACCCATTGATCTACTGACATAAATTTTAAGATAGGGAAATTCTTACATGGATCCATCAAGCAACCATTGGAAAAGATGCTCGTTCTTATCCATGAATACTTGAAATTATATTTAGATGTTCACTTCTAGAGTATGTGTATGAACTTGAATGACAACTTTGTCCTGCAAAACGTTTTTTGTATTATTGTTTTCTTCATTGAATCAATGTTATATATGAAACCTTTCAAGCTCAGCCAAATTATAAGGTCAGAGCCATTTAGACTACATTCTTAGGTCTCTTGAGTCAGAAAAAATGTTGGGATTAATAGTCTTTTCATATAATTACAAACAATGCCATATTGGTGTTAATATTGCCCCTTTCCCCAATTCTTAAAGGGTTCTAGCTCATTGCTAGAGCGCTTGCTTTACAAGCAGGAGATTGAAGGTTCGATTCCTTCGTGCCCTAATGATATTGCAATATTGATGTTTTAAATTATGGCTACAAGGGGGGTTCTAAACTGACTTCATATGTCACTACGAGGGGGGTTCATAACCGCCCCAAAAAGTTTGTAAAGAGTCTTAGGGGGGATTCAAACTTCCTCTGTAGGTACCTATGAGGGGGGTTTATAACCACCCCAAAAGGTTTGTAAAATGTTTTAAGGGGGGTTTTAAACCACCTGTGTAGGTACCTACGAGGGGGGTTTTAAACCGCCATCGTCGGTACATGCGAGGGGGGTTTTGAACCATCTGTGTAGGTACCTACGAGGGGGGTTTTGAACTGCCTTTGTAGGTACCTACGAGGGGGGTTTAAAACTTCCTCCATAGTTTTATAATAGAGACATTTAAGGGTGGTTTTGAACCACTGTCGTAGGTACCAACGAGGGAGGTTACTATCTTCCCTTAAAAGTGACCCTTTTTTTTGGGGGGGGAGGGTTTAGAACCGCCCCCAAAAGTCACTTTTTGGGGTGGTTTTGATCTCTTCCAGGACCACCCCTAAGATTCAAAACTTTTAGCATCGATGCTATTCAGGGCGGTTTTGTAACGACCACCTCCAAAGCTAAGATCACCCCCAAATCACTTTTGGGGGGATTTATAACTGCCCCTAAAAGGAAAAAAATTTGGCATCGGTGTTATTAGGGGGGGTTGTAAAGACCGCCTCTGAAGCCAAAACTGGCCCCAAATCACTTTTAGGGAAGGATAAAAACCACCACTAAAATTCACTTTTAGGGGCGGTTCTGATCTCTTCCAAAACTGCCCCTAAAAGGAAAAAAAAATTGGCGTTTGTGCTATTAGGGGCGGTTTTGTAGAGACCGCTTCCAAAGCTAGAACCACCCCCAAAATTCCCTTTTTGGGGGGGTTATAACTACCCCCAAAAGAATTTTTGGGGGGGTTTAGAACCGCTTCCAAAAGTCTCTTTTGGAAGGGGTTTAGAACCGCTTCCAAAAGTCTCTTTTGGAAGGGGTTTAGAATCGCCCCCAAAAGTCACTTCTTTTGGGGGGGGGGGTTAGAACCACCCCTAAAAGTCACTTTTCAAGGAGGTTTTGATTTCTTCCATAACTGCCCCTAAAAGTCAAAACATTTAGTGTATGCTATTAGGGGTGGTTTTGTAAAGACCGTCGCCAAATCCAAAACCACCTCTAAAAGTGACTTTTGCAGGTGGAAGACAATCGCCCCTAAATGTCAAAATTGTTGTAGTGAAATTTGTAGGTTTCTTTTCCCTTGGAACCAGACGTAGATGTATCATAATATTTTCTCCTATTATGGAGGTTAATATCATGCTCACATATAAAAATATGACTTTGGCCAATAGTTGTCCTTTGGGAGGAGGTGCCCCAGTTTCCCCCTTAATAGGATACAAGGTTGGGTTGAGCCATAGCAATCATCCATTTCTGTAGTTGTGGAAATGGATTGGTCAAGACAATGGATTGAGAAAAACCTTCATGTTTAGCTAAAAGTATCTAATTTATTTGCATATTAGGGCACTTATAAGTTAGATGATCTTCATTGCATAAAAAGAAAGGGAATTTGCTCTTACCTTGATTGAGTTAATATATTGTAACTTCAGAATATATTCTAGTTGTATTCCCCCTTTATTAGTTGTCACTGATGTAATATGTCATGTAAGAGTCGTTGAAGGAAACAATGTAAAACTATAGATGTAAGTCGGGTCAATAGTACACTTGAGTCATTATAATAAATATTATTTTGGTATCCTACTAGTCAAGTCAGCCCTGTCAATTAGACAAGTCAGCCCAATTAGGTTTTAGGACAATTCAAGAGTCAAATATAAATAGGGAGGTGCATCCTTCATTTGCACTCACTTCACTCGAGCAATTTTTCAAGAGAGAGAAGAAGAAGTATGCCAGAAAAAAGAGAAAAGCAGTTGTCTTGGGTTTTACATTGTTTTGGTTGAGTTTTATACTGAGGAGTTTTTTCTGGGTTTTCTCACCCATGAGGGCTTCCTAGGATAAATATTTTGTTCTCTCGTGTGACTATACTAGCTATTCTTTCAATGATCTCACCATCTTAAATGTTTTTATAATATCAGTTAAGCAATAAGAAAACTTAACATGGTATTATAGCCACCCAGAAAGGAAACATTGTATAGCTAGGGTTTATTTTTCTAAACAATTCCCTCGACAGATCAACTGGAAAAGAGGGTTCACTCAACTCACCCTAGAAGGGCGCATCTTTCTATAAAGATGGAACTGAATTCCGAGAAGTTTCATTTTTTTTCCCAACACTACTGTTGGGAAGAACTAGGGCTTAAATTTTTTTGAGGTTACAACATCAATCTCAGAAAAAGAAAGATATAGTCTAGCTCGTCTTGGGGAGGCGCAACTTTTCAACACTCGTCCCTACGAGTGACGCCAACTAAAAAATTAGGGTTTTACCATCAAACCCTAGGTCATCCTGAAGAAGGTCAGCCAAGAGCAGTCTTCTCCAAGTATTGTCTCTCCTATTTCCATTTGAGGTTCTCACTTTGTTAAAAATGAAAAACAATACCAAGATAGATGAGAAGATTTAGGGTGTTGAGAACTTCAAAGCATGGAATTACCGAATCATGCTCATCCTAGAAGAGAATGACCTAGAACGCTTCATAAATTTAGAAGTTGTAGAACCTGAAGGAGATGAAGTTAAGGTCGACCACAAGAAGCATGTAATCAAGGCTAAAACAGTAATAGTTGACTCCATCAAATATAACTTGTTCTCTCAAGTATATTCAAGGATAACACCAAAAGAAATTTTCTATGCCCTATCAAACCTGTTAGTGCTAGAAATTGTTCCACACTACAAGAAGAACAAGCCAACACAATCTCTAAAAAGAAAACAAAGTAAAACTGTCTTTTTGTATAGTTTTGGTCAGAAATTTTCATAAACAAGAGGGTAACATAAAACAAGCTAAAACAAGTACTAAATCTTATAAAGAAAAGAGATTGAGACGAACCATATATAACAAATAAACCAAAAGAACAAATAAAAGTGACTGAGTTTCACCCACAACCTACAAGCATTTCATGAATAAGACATTATACGAGAAATGAAATTGCACATTGAGTTTTTTAACAAAACAGTAATGAAAATAATAAAGGCTTATCAGTGATATATATCATAATCAGTCTGGAAAATTACATGAGAGTTTGGATCTTAGCTTGACATAGTAGCTTTTGAGCCTCCCCTTGCAAAAATATCGAACTATTGCACTGTACACTTGTCCATCTTTTATAATTACAAATAATTAGTTCTATCTTCACTTCATTAGGTCATATTCCAAACTACTTAGTAGTTACATTAACCAATTTTCAACTAATTGACTAAAAATGGCAAAATCAGATTCCTGGGAAATTTGGCGAATTTCTAAAACATGGGTCTCAAAGAAGCCTCCATATCTCTCGATTCGAGACACTTGTGCAAAACCTGAGAGAGGTTTTTGTGAATGATTCCGTGTTGGACAAAAACCTCTCTTGGTTTTTAAAATTTTTTCTCCAATCCATCGGAATATGCCCCGCAAGATAAAGACTAAAACACGAAAATATTAAATGTTTTTAAACCCTGAAAAATAGGCCGTAAAGATTAAATCAAATCTTTCAAACCTTGATAATTGTTGCAAAACTGAGAGAGGTTTTTGTGAATGGGTTGGTTGTGAAAAAAAAACTCATTTTCTTCTAAATTTCATCTCCATCAGCTCGTAATCCGCACTCAATTGCAATGACCAAAACAGGAAAAAAAACAGAGCATAACTATGCATTTTATTTTTATTTTATTTCAAGGGCTTCTTTTTGCTACTGGCTTCTGGTCTCTTAATTACTTCTTCTACCTATACATGAATTTTCTTTGAAAATTTATAGCTGAGAGCTACATGGTTTCAACTTTCAATCATGTAACAACAGACTTTCCCTTAAACTTTTCATTTGAAATTTGTACATTATCAGCTTTAGATTTAGCTAGAACTGGAACCTCTGTCATGCCTTCTTTTATATTTGTAAAAATTTTATTTTGTTATAATGTATTAAACCCTTCTTATTGGTTTTTAACAGCTTTCTGATCCTCTTTTGCGTTCTCTGAATCTTGTTCTTGATTTCCATTAAGAACTTCTTTTACTTCTTCACCCGCAGGCTCTTCGAACTTCTGAATTGGACATTCCTCCTGAACATTATCATTTAATAGCTCGTTAGTGACTTATTTATTTATTTTCTGGCCATACACCTATTGTAATGAGGAACTGAACTCTTAGATATGTGATTTATGTCTTCAAAGGTGTTTGAAGGCTTTCAATTCTTTACCTTGCAATAGTCACAATTTCTAACCACTTCCTTGAATACTTTTAGCAAATGAAAACCTGACAGGTATGACCACAATCTTTGTCGCTTCCTATACACCTATTATAATCATCATATTTTTTAATATGGGCCATCATAAGTGTCCAAAATATTCCACCGATATCTATTTCTACTCAATAATCTTTATCTCCTTTCATACACTTGTCGTAATGATCACTGGGCTACAAACACGTATCATTCGGTCTTCACAGGTGTCTAACAACTCCCAATAGTTTTGATTTCGAACAGCCTTGCTTCTTTGCCATGATTTTTAATAATTCGAGATTATTGTAGCACTTCTGTTCACTAACCTTCACTCCTGCGCTACAGGAATCCATTTTTTGCATATTTTTTAACCATAACTTAAAACTGAAGGTTAGTCATAAAATTTAACTTTGGAATAAAGTTAATTATAATATTTTCAGACCTTTAGAGATATATATAATTACTAATAAGCCCAAAAACTTTAAAAAAACCAATAAAATGAAATAAATCAAAATCATTTAAAATATAAAATCAAACAAAAATGTATTTATTGCCAAAAAATTTCAAAACCAACTTAAAATGTAAAGTCACAGTAAATCAAAATTTGAAAAATAAGATAAATAAACTAAGAACAACATCTAGTTATAACACAACCTATTTGAGGGAAGGAATATTAACAAGAATATGACTTTAAGAAATAAACTCAAAGGTGTGAAGGATCAGAAGTCAGAAACCATGCACTCATACTTCACAAGATTATCCCAGATAAAGGAGCAACTAAAATTTATTATTGACATGATAGAATATGTAGAAGTTGTAATGACAACCCTAAATTGTCTTCCAAGAGATTGAAAATATTTCATTCGAGTAATATGATCCCGAAGAAATTTGACTAAGTTTCAACAACTATGGGAAGAATGTGTTCAAGAAGAAGAAATAAAATCATTCAGAGAAGAGAAACTAAATGAAAGTGAATATTAAGACTTGGAAGTTCATACCAAATGAAAGATCGAGAGGAAGAGTTGTGATCATCTTCCCAGGAAAGTACAAGGGTTTAAGAAGAATAAAAATTTCAGGAAATACTTCTCAAGTTACGAATGCTTCACTTGTCACAAGATGGGACACATCTCTGTTGGCAGGGGTTTTGGTAAGTGAGGTGTGCAGCATCGCTGGAGCTACACAACCTCATGTGGTACCGTGCAAGGTCATATTAGCGCGATGGCCGGAAGAATAACTGCTTTGAATATTTTATATGTTATTTGACCAAGTTTTGTTGTAATAGGTCATTAGCGGTTATAAGTTAGTTAGAAGTGGACCCTCAATGTAATGGTGTAGGCGTATTTATAGATCTAGTTTTAAAAATAGAGATATCATAGAAAGGAGCTACCGACTGAGAATAAGAGAATCACTTCATAAGATCATTGGGACATAAGATCTAGCATGATCTGGTTTTTGTGAAGAATTCCCTGTGTATCTACGATTGATTTGGGTTTTTCCTGATGTATGCAGTCTCCAGTTTTGGAGAAGAATTGTGTAATGTGGTTCCTTTGCACAAGATTAATATGATATAGTGATTGTGGCACAAATCCTATCTGTTATTGATGTTGCTATATGATCTGTTATGATGTTATGATCTGATCTGTTATGATGCTGCAACCTATTATGTTATGATGTTGATGTGATTTAGTCTTTTTCTACTATATCAATGCTATCTGTTCTTTGCTATATCGATGCAATCTATGTTTCTACTACTATCTATTACACTATGAGTAGATATGTTTCATGAACAATGCTGCGATATTGTGACAACTGTATAATGATATAATGATTGCGTAAGTTATGAATACACTCTGCTATTTGAAGAAATAGTGTAGGGTTGACGGAAAGATATGGATCTAGCAGTTATGGTGTCCTTTCATTGGATCCCTCGATTCTGACAGCTCTCCCTTGAACGTCGTGGGTGAGACCTCGTTTGCTCTACATACGTTGCTGGGGCGGTGCTCAGGGAGATCGCATTGGTTGGGCATCGACAGAGTGGGAACCGCTGTCAACGAGGCTTTGTTGGTGGGTTTTGCCAACAAATGGTTCTGTTGGCGAGACTTGAGTTCTTGTTAAGAGGAGGTAATGTTTTGGCATCCGACTCAACCATAAATCGAAGGGTGGTTTGATCTAAAGTTGCGGGAGTTTGTCGAAGCTAAAAATCAGAATCCAAAGTTGTCGATGGGTCACTGGCTGGACAGGAATATCCATGATGATCCTCATGAATGGTTCTTTTGTGAATTTCCTATTCTCTTGCATGAATGGCTGGAAAAGTTCACTAAGAAAAAGACAAACTTTCAAGCAGGAGAGCTGACATCCTAGACCCCAGAATTGATCCAGGAGTTACAAGAAACCAATAATAGGGCATCACGGGCAGTCGAAGTGTGGTTGTATAGTATCTTAGAAGGATACATCACCGAGTTTGTAGTCGATACCAATAAGTCCATTAGCGAAGCAAAAAGAGATTTTTTCAGTGGACCGTGAGCAAGGTTCTTGTTGTCGCTATAGCTGTCCATTAAGCAACTGGTCTGTGAGAAAGGTATTTTGAAGATGGACCAAGAGTAGTAGAACTCTGGTGTGTGGAGGATGTAGGCACTACAACTTAAGGGGGGATATGCATGAAAAGGTAAGGGGTAGATGGGCATGAGTTCTGGTGAGAATGTGAAGGTCGTCGAGGAAACAAGTGGTTGTACAAGGGGAGGAGCAAGGTTTTGAGAGAAGAGGCAGAGGATAGGAGAAGGTCCTACCACGATCGAAGTGCAATGTTGTGAAGAACAACCACACAGGACGAAGTGACCTTTTTGTGACAATGAGGATGACCAGTCCCAGGTTACGCCCGGAAGGACAACAGGATCGAACCCCAGCAGTAACGTTCCCACACCTCCACGCACTACTCCACCACAAGGAATCAATACACACTATGTGTCAACTTGCCCTATGTGTCAGCAACAGTCTAGTAATAGAGCACCAACAAGAGGAAGAAGGCCCAAAATGGCAGGCGACAAAATGAAGTTACCAATATTCAATGGGAATGGAACTGATGATCTAGAGCAGTATTGGTTCTTATGTGAGGCGATTTGGACCGCCCAGCAAACTGTTGATGATGATGTTAAGAAAATTCAACTGGCCACTACTCTAAGGGGTCGTGCATTGGAATGGTTCATGATATTCATGCAGATCCCTCATGGAGGTACCGCAAAGACCTTGGATGAGATCCAAATAGGGTTATTTGAAGAATTTAAGAAGCCAAAATCTGAGGCTCAATATATTACTGAATTGAAGGAGATCAAACAGTTCCCCAATGAGACGATTTGGGACTTTGATCAGCGGTTTAATACATTGATGGCTCAGGCCAGTTTTTAGATGAGTGATGTTCAACACAAGGAATGGTTCATCAATGTGCTTGTCCCAGATGAGTTGATCCACATGCACATTGTTCAATCCAGTCCATGATGGCCTGTTACAACTTGTCAGGGGAACCTGAAGATGATGATGAGTTGCAGAATTTTAATATTCCAGAGTCCAAAGGAAGTTGTGATGTCGCAGCCCCCGACATACCGACGGACTCAATGAATCAGCTGCTGAAGATCCGGAAAGTTAACATTGGGTCGACAGAGAACCTAGAATTTTCCAATGTCAGAGACTACTGGGACGAGGAGACCATGGCTAGGATCATGGACCTGCTACATGAATTCCATGACCTTTTTTCGACACTATTTTCAGAGATGATGGGAATTTTAGGAGACTTTGGGGAGATGAAAATCATGTTGAAACCAAATTCCAAACCGGTGCGATAGAGACCGTATTGACTGAATCCATGATACAAGGACCGTGTGAAGGCCGAGATTGAATGGATGCTTGATGTTGGGATCATCAAGCCTATGGAAGCATCCGATTGGATAAGTCCTATGGTGGTCTGGGATAAAAAGACCAGAGAAATCCGCATTTGCGTGGACTTAAGGAAGTTGAATGATGCATGTGTACATGATATGTTCCCGACCCCTTTTACAGATGAATTTCTTGAAGGCGTAGGCGGCCAGGAGATGTATTCTTTCACGGATGGCTTCTCAAGATACCACCAGATCCAGATTGTGAAGGAGGATCGCTATAAGACTATGTTTGTCACTGAGTGGGGATGTTTTCAATATACAGTCATGTCATTTGGGCTGAAGAATGCACCAGCTGTATTCTCTTGTGTAGTTTTCGTTGTATTTAAATATTTTATTCAAAATTTTATACAGGTGTATATGGATGATTGGAGTGTCTATGGACTAATTAAGGACCATCTCGACAACCTGCGGTTGATGCTAGAAATATGTCAACAACATCATATCACCTTAAACTCTAAAAAGTGTATTTTTTTTGCACCATTTGGCATGCTACTGGGACACATTGTCTACAAAGAAGGTCTGTTGGTCGACCCAGCAAAGATCGCACTAATCCTCAGTCTTCCACCACTGACTAATGTCAAAATGCTTCGGTCCAAACCGGGGCATACCGGATACTATCGCAAGTTTATTAAAGGATACGTTGCGATTACTACCCCCATGGAGAGGCTACTAAAGAAGGATGCAGCCTATGGATGGACCTAGGAATGTCAAGGAATTTTCGCCACTTTGAAATCCAAGATGGCCTCTGTGCCCATACTGGTTTTTCTTGGCTGGGATAAGGAGTTCCATGTGCACGTCGACACTTCTTCTATCGTGTTGGGGGTCGTTCTTGCACAACCAGGTGAGGGCGACCTGGATCACCCAATTGCATATGCCAGTAGAAAGTTGTCTTTTGCTGAACGAAATTATACAACGACAGAAAGGGAAGGCTTGGCGATGGTTTATGCATTGCAAAAGTTTTGGCACTACTTGTTGGGAAGACATTTCAATATGTTCACTAATCATTCTACTTTGCAATGCCTGGTCAATAAGCGTGTGTTGGGGGGGAAGATCTGTCAATGGTTGTTACTCTTCCAAGAGTTTGATTTTGAAATAATTGTGAAGCCAAGGCGATTGAACATTGGCCCCGATCATCTGTCTCGCATTAAGAATGGGGAAGAACCGACCAATATTGATAATGGATTTCCATATGCGCAACTATTTCGTGTTGACATCGCAAATGATCACTATGCACCAATTATTCAGTATGTGGCCACTGGTATTGCCCCGAAGGACATTGCGACTAGACAAAAGAAGAAGATGGTCGTAAAATATTCTGATTTTCAATTAATTGGACCAGATGAAATCCTGCGACGGTGTATTTTACCGGATGAAATCCTGCGACGGTGTATTTTACTGCATGAGAAGGGTCCCATTCTCGAAGAAGCACATGCAGGAATTGTGGGAGGTCACTATGGAGGTCGGGCTATTGCACGGAAGGTGTCGCGTGCCAGACTATGGTGGCATACATTGCATAATGATGCCATAGACTATGCTAGGAGCTGCGACATCTACCAGCAAGTCAGTCAACCATCCCGGTGGGATGAGACATCGTTGGTAGCGTAGGTGACTCTGCAACCATTTGATAAATGGGTTGTAGATTTCGTGGGTCCGATTAATCCACAAGGAAAGTGGACTTGTGCGCAATACATCATCACTGCAACCAACTATCTCACTAGGTGGGTGCAAGCTGCACCAATTTTGGATTGTATTGTTGCAACAGCAGCGAGGTTCATCTTTGAAAACATCGTGACAAGGTTTGGGTGTCCTAGGATCTTGATGAGTGACCAGGGCAGTCACTTCATCAACCGGACTATGAAAGCACTAACTGAGGAGTTGCAGGTGCAACATAAGAGGATTACACCATACCATCCACAGGAGAATGGGACCGTCGAAGCTATCAACAAAATCTTGGAGACAGCATTGAATAAGGTATGTAATGCTAACTGTGATGACTGGGACCTAAAAATTCCAGCAATACTATGGGCCTATCACACTACTTGTAAATGGCTAACTGGTCAAACACCATTTAAGTTGGTCTATGGGCAACAGGAAGTCATTCCCATGGAATATATTGTTCCTAGTATGCACATTACTGCAGCGACAAGCATGGATGATGTCGAAGCATTAGAAGAATGAAATATGTAGTTAGTCTAGCTTGAAGAAGACCGTTTTTTTGTTGGCTTCCACCGGCAGGTTGTGAAGGATCAACAAAAGGTGTGGCATGATCGCCACATTTAGAAAAAACAATTTGCGACAGGAGATTTGGTGTTGTTATACGATAGTAATTTAATCAAGCACCCAAGTAAGTTATAAATGCATTGGTGAGGTCCATATCTTGTTCATTCCATTACTTCTGGCGATGCAATTCAATTACAGCAATTAGATGGTGCAATCTTGCAATATTTCTTAAAGCCCTACAGATCAAGGCCGGCGATGCACACCACTTGAGGCGCTAACAAAAATTTTAATATTTTAGTTCAAAATAGCAAGGCGAGCCCCGAGGGAGAGGCTACACAAGGTTAAAGTTGGTAGCGATAACTAGTCGACCACTTGTGACGGTTGCAAGGATGTGGGGTGGTCAAATTAGGTAATAAATGCAGGTAGTTAAAACAGTTGGCTGACAGCGCTTGTTGAAGCGACCCGCATTAAGGAGCAATCTGGTCGTTAGAGAAATAAGATCGTCAGCAAATTTGGTCTCATTAATACCAAATTTAGCAATAATGGTAAGGATAGATTTGGTAATGATGAATTTTGGATTGGAGGTGGCTATAAAACGACACATGGGATGCGTAAGGATGGCATTGTTCAATCTAGTGAGCAGAGAGTATGAAGCAGAGTAGGGATTGTGAAGTGTGGTGAGAACTGGTGAGCGAGTTGCAGGTTAGATCTATTGATTGTATTCTCTTTTTTGAAGGGTTGCGGTGTAAGGCATGCTAAGAAACCTTGATGCCATAGATATTTCCAATGAGTACAAGTCCCCAATTTGGCCCATGACTGTTGAAGAAGATATTATGAGTATGTCAATTGGTTCATCATCTATTCCCAAGTGGAAGTGGTAGGCTCAGAGGCCCAGCCCCACGCCACCGCAGAAGAGGCAAACTCGCACCTCGGTGAGAGTGCAAGGAGAAGGAACTACACATACCGAGCTATCGAGCTTGGGTGTTGTTGAGTCCACAGCACTTCGGGGTGTCTCTGTACATGAAATTTTGGGTTATGCCACTCCTATGCTTCTAGGAGCCAATCCGAGGCAGTTGTCAAAGAATAAAAAGCACCCACCAAAATTTTTGCCGCTGCCGGAGGGGATGAAGTACTCGGTCGACATCATCCCTACGCTCATAAGGTTGAAATTTGAATACCATTACTTGCTACTACTCAAATATGTTAGGGATGATCGCTATGAGTCAATCCCGATGGGGCCTGGTGCTCCAATTCAGTGGATTCCTCAACTGTGGGCGAGTGGGCTAGATCAATCGAGATTATTAGGGCTCATGAATATGCCTCATTTTGGGCATTTGAATGAATCCCATGCATGCGTCAAGCAATTTTTGGATTGCTTTCATGGAGGGATGCTTTCGTTGAACACATCAATCCATGTGACAGCAGATTTGATCGCAAGCATCACAGGCTTGCCGAAGGCCGGGGAAGATTCGATGCAATATATCCACGGGAGAGATACAGAAAAAATGATTTCCAAGCAGCTGAAGGAGCGCTTTAGTTTATAGTGTGATGGTCATGCTTATCGCATCGATAGCATTAACTCACAGGTGGTGTGCATTGGCACACGAATTCTGGCAAGCAACGTATTTCAGGGAAACTGACCAGTACAATGCAATTCAGGTGTTGTTTCTTGCGCCCAGAAGTGTGCTGAAGGGGTGCAAATGAATTGGTCTCTATTTTTGCTGAACCAGTTGGTAGAAGATGCATTGGCTACTCAAGATGGGAATTCATTCTCATATAGTTGGTTGCTGATCCTTATTGCGCTAGTTTCCTGGATGGAACCAAAATATTACCAACCAATGGCAGTTGATGCGGCAAAGGTGCGTCGAGGTGCACGATATCAAAACTTATGGTGGGTTGAAGAACCCAGTCGACAGATGGAATGTGTCATCCACCTTTGGGTGTATTAGGAAGCACTGCAAGCCGTGTTCATTTTCGTTCCCCAAATCTCTCCTTAAGCCACGGCCAAGTATTAGTGGATCCTTAGGTTTTCCATTGGGCCCCATTCGATCTACATTCAGGCGCGGTAGGACCCCAACAAGCAGTGACTGCCTTTGCCATACAAAGTCACGACAGAAGAGTTGGATGTAATCGTCCAAGAGTGGTTGATCCAGTGCTGAAATCTAGTGAGTTAGGAGGAATTATTTAAAGAACATCCATTGGATGCCCCATAAGAGCCTACCCAGAAGGACTTGACCACTCATGACTCCGACAACGATTCGTCAACAGACCCTGAGGATGCAACGTAGCGCATGCGAGAGGAGACTCGTAACAAATGCACCAGGAGTATGAAGCAAGTAGTGGTACCAAGTCAGGGATGGAGGATCAACTGCAGCAGCTTATCAAAGCAGTCACTAACTCATCTGCGGATGTGACAAAGGCGATCCGGGAGTCAAAACATTAAGAATTCAAAGTGGTAAGAGATCGATTAGATTCAATTTTTGGCATTATTTCTAATCATACATCTATGTGACCCATACTGTAGGACATTCCATCGATTAGCAATGAGCCCTGGGCCAGGAATGTGCAAGTTCCCCTGACTGCAATCAACGCGAATAATGAGGAATTTCACCAGTTGTTGCGACCAATCCAAAGCATGGCTTTGGACCTGAACAAGTTTTCCGCTATGGATTTAGTGGAGTTGCAGCACATCGCCTCCCTGGAACTAGTAGAATGATAGAAAGAGTCGACTAAGGGCTATGTCCAGTCCTAGAGCATCGCAGAGAAGCTACAAAAATAAGCTGACGAGATACATCAGGTTCGGGTGCAACTAGCAAAAGAAAAAGTTCGATAAATCGATGCCCTGAAGGCGACATAGGATAAGCTGCAATGAAAGGTTGTTGTGGAGATTATGGACTTGAAAAAGGTGCAAGATCGCCTCATCATTGAGCAGGCACAGATGTGTGCCAAGTGCGGTGAAGTCGAGCAGGTTATTTCTGAAGCCTGCCAGCACATTTTTGAGAACATGGTCGAGCTCACTCAAGTCGAACAGAACAAACGATTAGGGAAAACTATTGTTCAGCTTCAGAATAATATCCTGATGCTCCAGGCCCTGGTACAACCAACGATGTTGTCAAAACAGGTTGCGGAAAGGAAAGCCTCCATTGAATACATTGCAACTAAGTTCGAAGGAATGGGCAAGAGGCTAAAACCATTATGGAGGTGACAATGCAATTTTGGCAGAGCGTTGTCCAGGATGAGCATCTTGATCAACTGACTGCGCAAGTACAAGAAGAAGAAGGTCAACTGATGACCTTGAAGACATCGCTGAGGGTCATGCCACTAATCGTGCAGATCACGCAGGCCAAGGAACTAAAGGATTTATAGTAGAGAGCTGCCCGAGCACAGGAACGCCAACAAAAGCGTCGCGCTCAGCTTGATGAATTTCAGTAAATCGATGGACAGTTGGATATTAAAGCAATCGCCACATTGCAGGAAGTTCAAGAGCATCAACAGGAAGTCGATAATAAGGCCAGAGAGGAGAACATGATGAAGCAGGCTTTGACTAATTGTCATAGTGCTTTCGACAAGGTCCAGCTGCAGGTACATGAGATTGCGCAGCAATTTGAATATTTCAAGGCGCAGACGTCGGCACACACCTTGTCAACCTGACGTGGCTCGAGGACGAGCCACAAGACTGTGTTGGGGGCATGTTGGTAGGGGTTTTGGTAAGTGAGGTGCGTAGCATCATGGCATCTATGCAACCTCACATGGTACCGTGCAAGGTAATATTAGTGCGATCGGCGGAAGAATAACTGCTTTGAATATTTTATATGTTATTTGACCAAGTTTTGTTGTAATAGGTCATTAGCGGTTATAAGTTAGTTAGAAGTGGACCCTCAATGTAATGGTGCAATCCTATTTATAGATCTAGTTTTGCAAATAGAGATATCATAGAAGGAGCTACCGACTGAGAATAAGAGAATCACATCAAAGGATCATTGGGACATAAGATCTAGCGCGATCTGGGTTTTGTGAAGAATTCCCTGTGTATCTGCGATTGATATGGATTTTTCCTGATGTATGCAGTCTCCGGTTTTGAAGAAGAATTGTGTAACGTGGTTCCTTTGTGAAATAATAATATGATATAGTGATTGTGGCATAAATATTTTATGTTATTGTTGTTGCGATCTGATCTTTTATGATGTTGCGATCTGATCTGTTATGATGCCACAACCTGTTTTGTTATGATGCTGTTTTGGAATGATGTTTATGTGATTTAGTCTTTTTCTACTATATCGATGTGATATGTTCTCTGCTAGATCGATGCGATCTATTTTTCTACTACTTTCTGTTGCACTATTAGTAGATATGTTTCATGAACAATGTTGCAATATTGCGACAATTGTGTAATGATATAAAGATTGCATAAGTTATGAATACACTCTACTAGTTGAATAAATAGTGTAAGGTTGACTGCAAGCTCTGGATCTAGCAGTTATGGTGTCCTTTCATCAGATCCCCATTTCCTTCGTCCCCACTACAGAAAAATTGGTCTTGATAGCTCTCCTTGAACACCTCGGGTGAAACCTCATCTCCTCTGCAGACGTTAATGGGCAGGGTAAAACCTGCGTGATCCGGTGCTCAGGGATATTACGCTAGTTGGGCGTCTATAGAGTGGGAACCCCGTCGAAAAGGCTTTGTTGGTGGGTTTCGCCAACAATCTCCATAAATTGTCCCGTGAGGGATGATCAACTCAAGAAGAAGAAAAAATGATTCCAGGCACATACAATTGAAGAAAATGATCAAGAAGAAGAAGAAGAAAGAACTAAAGAAGATGAAGACTCTTATGAAGAATATGTCCTAATCTCAGCACCCACGGGTTTAGTCTCACCTGGTGTTATCTCCCAAAATATTTTTTTTCAATAGTATGAAGAATTTAATTCACGCAATCAGGGATATAAATATCACTAACAGTTTGAAAGCCTATGTTTTTTATGAAAATTTCACAAAGTTGTAGCTTCGGTGGCTTGGGCAAGGATTAGAACATCTCATTAGCCACCAACAAACATATATACTGCGGCTCCCATGATCAGACGAAAAGTTCGGTGATTGGAAGAAATAAGGACTACACGTTGGTGAAGTAAAGCTGAAAGTTTTTGCAGTGTCAACAGTATAAAGCACTAAAATGCCGCCAAAGTCACCTATCGAAAATCGAAACCACTACTTAATAAGGCGTCGGAGCTTGAAAACATAAACCATCAGCAAGATAGTTCACTAAGGAGCCGCAACAGCGAGAAACAAACTGACTACGGGTTCCACCACAATAGAAAATCATCGGCGATCTGAAGAACTAAGGACTACGCGTCAAAAATTGAAAACACTAACCGTCAGCACAATAGTTCACTAAGGAGCCACAACAGCAGGAAACAAACTGACTATGGGTTCCACCACAATAGAAAATCATCGGCGATAGGAAGAACTAACGACTACGTGTCAGAACTTGAAAACACTAACCGTCGGCACAATAGTTCACTAAGGAGCCGCAATGGCAGAAGACATACTGACTACGGGTTACGCCACAATAGAAAATCATCGGCGATCAGAAGAACTAAGGACTACGCATCGAAACTTGAAAACACTAATCATCGGCACAATATTCCACTAAGGAGCCACACCGGTGGGAGACAGACCGACTGCGGGTTCTGCCACAATAGAAACTCATCGGAGATTGAAAGAACTAAGGGCTACGGATCGACGAGTTTTGAACCAAGCAGCTCCGTACTGTCGATAAGGCAATGGAAAAGGGTTCTGATCAGTCAATAGAAAATAATCAGTGGTCAGAAGAACTAAGGACTACAAATCGGCACGGTAAAGCTAAGCAGCTCCGCAGTGTCAGTAAGGCAACGAACAAGGCCTCCGATCAATGACAAAAATCATTCCGATAGCGATAAAACTAGTTCATTTCACCTTTGAAATAGCAGCGCCATAATAGTTACGTGCATCGGCGAATAACAAGACTTTCCATCAGCGCCATAGAGGACTAATGCCCCGATTCCTTTGACAAACGACTTCTGACAACGATAAAACTAGTTTGTTTCACCTCTGAAACAGTGGTAGCATTCCGGTCTAGGGCGTCAATGTGCTAGAAGGCAGAGCTTTTGATCAGCGACTGCGGCAGCAAGGTAGAAAAATCTAGCGGATTAAACAAGAAATGTCACTTCAGTTAAAGGTCGAGACACTGGCTGTTGACGGCAATTTCACACTGAACCAGCAGTGGTGATTATCAGCGACCAATTCAGTTATTAAAAATTTGCTCAGTGAACTAGATCTTCATAATAGATAGACAAATAGTTATCAAGGGTTTGAAGCCCTAATCTGAGAAAACTATCACTTTCAAGTATTTTTTGTGTAAACAAATCGGATTTTCAGGATCTGTCATTTTTGTAGAAGGTTATAAAGCCCATGATTGATTTTATAATAAAGGTTGGACTTCAGGGATTTTTAAGCCTATTCTATTGTCAAGCATCTCATCTTGTTTATTCTAATTATAATCTCGTTTGTTATGAGTTGTTCAGCCATCATCCTTATCTTTACTGTACTTATGCCTGAATGTGCATTTAGGTGATTAATAGCTAATATATGTCATCCTATTGGTGAGTTAATGTGATTTGATTTATAGGTAACATCCTTGTCATGATTTATCCATTTATATGCATATGTTTTGTATGTAAGTCTGCTAGCTTGATGAGTTCTCCATCCCTGCACCTTATTGTCAAACTACTGAACAAGTTGTAACTAAACGCCTTATGATTGAGTGAGCTTCATGCATGTCTTGAGAGTGGGAGGTTATATAGGTCACCTGACTTGATCCATATCAGAAAACCCTAAAAAACATTTTAAGTTACCAGGAACCCTCGAGCTACAACCTAGAGGATTTTCCTGGAGTGATGACAAACTGGCGTCGTTGTCGGGGAGAGGAGATTGAAGCTCATCTTCCCTGGGAGACGACATAGATCCATGCTTTGAAGATAGACAAAGCTCGGACATTATTATGGTTGTAATCATCTATCTGGAAATTCCATTGATATAAGGTGGCTTTAAGAAGACCAAGTACCAGAGCAAACCCAAAGGGGCCACCAGCAACATCGGTTTCAGATCCAGAAGAAATTTTGAGGAAAGCTAGGGATTTACTAAGACAAACCAGTAGTACTGCATAAAAAGCTACATCATGTATTTCAAGAAATATTTCTGCTATTATTTCTTTTGTTGAAACTCTTAATTCCCAGGAATATTTAGACACATGAAAAAAATCTAGGGGTTGGGCATCTTCAAGCACTGCTGCTTGTGAAGATCCAATCTCTGGTGACTCCACTGGGATAAATATACCACCGCCTTCTCAGCAAGTATATTCATCAGTACTACCTTCCACAACCTTGTCCATACCCATTTCCAATATGGCTGCCCCTCAATTGACCAAGATGGAAAGGATCCTAGTAGCTAGGTATGCGCCCTTAATTCTGCCAAATCCTCTCGCAGCCATGCCTACTGGGGATTATCTCAAGTATATGCCTAAGTTTACAAGGGAAGGGGATTTCACTGCTGAAGAACATCTAGAGGATTTTTATAGCTATGCTAAAAATATTAACATAGAACAAGAAGATGTATGGACTAGGTTGTTTGTGCAAAGCCTAGATGGCCAGGCTAGGAAGTGGTTTAAGGAACTGCCTGCCGGATCAGTGGTAGGCATAGAGGCCCTAGATGACATTTTCCTAAATCATTGTGGAGAAAGGAGGGACCACCTCTACTATATAACATAATTCAGCAACCTGAAAAGAGAAAATGGGGAGTCTGTCTCCAACTTTACCAAGAGATTCAACAATATGTACAGCAAGATCCCTACCGAAATTAATCCCACTGATACCTCAGCTAGGATAACTTATGAAAATGCATTTGACTCTGAATTCTGCTTACTTCTCAAATAAAGGAGGTATGTTTCCTTATCACTCATGCAGGATGATGCCCTAGAAGTAGAGTCAAACATTCTGGCATCTCAGAAGGTCAAAGGGAAGATAGACAGGAAAAAGTAGCCAACAGACTATAGTGGGGCTTTGGCATCAGAGAACAAGATTGAAAAAATTACCAAACTGTTAGATAACCTGACTACTGAAATGTCTAAATTGAAGGACCAAGGACATCTACCAGTGAGCGGTAAAGGGCCAAGCAACTTTGCTCCTCGAAACCCAAATTGTGTTCCTTATAGAAGAGGAAACCCCCCAATTCAGATTCTCAGAAGGGAGAGAAATCAAGGGGAAGATCAGAGGATAAGAGCTCCATTTCAAAATGTTGTATTATAAGAAGAGCCAGAATTCATTAAAGAAGAAGGAGAAGCTAAAGACAATATCCACTACATGGAGGATGAGGTGGACTATTCTTTTCTGACATAGGAAGAATATGAGGAAGCCCTGGTTGATGAGCAAATCACTGAAGAGGTTGTCTATTAGGCTGATGGTCAGGGAGGTTACCAACTAAGGTCTAGGTTGGTTGCTCTCCTCAAGAATATTGTTGTACCTGTCAAGCAGCCTACTGCACCTACTAGAAAGGTTGTTGTTTTACCAAAGAAAGTGGTTGTCCCATCCAAAGCATTGCATAAACCAGCACCTTCAGCCACACCTGATCAAGTCCAAATCAAACCTATAGCTCCTGAGGTAAGGTATCCAGATATGCTACATTATTCCTTCAGCCTCTAGTCTGAAATTCAAAAATTGAAAATCCCTTTCCCTTTAATTGAGCTAATGAAGAATGATGCATTCAAAACCTCCATTCTGAATTCCCTTTATCCCAAGGTGCACATTGACACTAAATTTGTGAACCTGCAAGATGACAAGTCTGTTGTAACCCTGGGCCCCATGATCAAAGACCTAAAGGACTCTTGCCCACCATTCTATATATCCTTGAACATCCATGATAAAATCCTCCATAACTATCTGCTGGATTCGGGAGCCTCTCATAACCTAATGCCAAAGGTTGTGATGGATGAGATTGGCCTTAGCATCACCAAGCCCTACCATGATTTATTCTCCTTTGACTCCAGGAAGGTCAAGTGCTTGGGCCTCATCAAAGACCTTGTTGTAAACTTAAAGAAGCTACCTTCGAAAAGTGTAATGATGGACATTGTAGTGGCCAATATTCCTCCAAAATTCAGCCTCTTGCTGTCTTAGTCATGGAGCAAAAGACTAGGTGGCACCCTTCAGATGGATCTCACATACGCTACCATTCCCATGTTTGGAGGAGAAACTAAGAGACTGTACAGGGAAAATCAGCTAGAATACATTATAAGCAAGGAGAGCCGCTCATTCAATCGCCCCATCTACGCGGTGGACACCGATTTTGGGTCTTGCATTTTGCAAATAGATGATAATTAGAAGGTTTATTAGGCAAGATAATTGTCAATACCAAGGTCAAAAAGAGACATTCATTCCTTTTTAGGCAAGATAAACTTTGTTAGAAGGTTTATTCCAAATTTATCCGAGTTGGTAAAGCATATAACAGTCATGCTAAAAAAGGATGCAGAAATAAAGTGGAATGACCAAGCAAGAAACTCTTTTGAAGACATTAAGAAAGCCATCATGGAGGCCCCAACCCTGATTAGTCCCGACTACACCAAGGGTTTTTACATTTTCTCTTTTGCATCTTATGACACAGTGGCAGTTGTACTATTACAAAAGAATGATGAAGGTCTTGATCATCCAATTTCTTTTTTCAGCAGAACCTTGAGAGATGATGAGCTGAAGTATGACCCAATTGAGAAGTAGGCTTATGCTCTCATAAAATCTTTGAAGACTTTCAGAATCTACATTCTCCATGCAAAGGTCATTACATATGTCCCTTTAGCTGCTGTGAAGGATGTTTTGACTCAGCCTGATAGTGATGGGAAGAGAGCTAAGTGGATTGCCAAACTCATTGAGTTTGATGTAGAGGTGAAACCCACCAAGCTGGTAAGGGGATTAGGTCTGGACAAACTCATTGCCAAAGAAAACTGTGAACTGTTGGGAATAAATTTCACATGTGTCAGATTAGCAAAGGTGAAGACTATGGTAGCAGCGGAAACAGAAGTAAATCAAGATTAGAATAACAGTCCATCAATAGCTGAGAACATATCTTCATGTGAGTGGTATTCAAGTACCATTCCATTTTTGCAAAAAATAGAAGTTTCTCCTGATATCACTCCTAACCAAGCATGAGCTCTTAAGTTTAAATATGTTAAGTTTTGCATAATTGAAAAAAATATGTACTGGAGGGATCAGTCTAGAATTTTGTTAAGGTGTCTAGATAAAGAGAAAGCAGAACAGGTCATGCATCACTTTCATTCCAGTACATGTGGAGGCCACCACTACTGGAAAAACACAGCCCACAAGATATTAAGAGTAGGATACTATTGGCCAGTCCTCTTTGCTCATGTATGCACTTTTGTAAGGGCCTATGACCAATGTCAAATATTTATAGGGAAGCAGCAGCTCAAATCCTTGCCCCTTAGGCCTGTTACAGTGAATGGGCCTTTCCAGCAATGGGGTCTGGATTTCATAGGTGAAATAAATCCATCTTCTAGTGGACAACATAAATGGATCTTAGTAGCCACTGACTACTTTACCAAATGGATAGAAGCAGTGCCCACCAGAAATGCCACTCATCAAGTCATCATGATATTTTTATATGAGAACATCTTCAGCAGGTTTGGTTGCCCAGTAAGGTTAGTAACTAATAATGCACCATCTTTTAAGGTTGGGGAATTAGTTAAAATGTGTGAATCAATGGGTATTCAACTGGTGCACTCCACATCCTATTACCCACAAGGCAATGGCCTGGTTGAGTCATCCAACAAAATCTTAGTCAGAATCATCAGGAAACTGCTAGAGACAAATCAGAAAAGCTAGGACTCAAAGCTTAAGTTTTCTTTATGGGCTGATAGGGTAACAGAAAAAATATCCATAGGGACTTCTCCATTCAAACTTGTTTATGTCACTGAGGCCGTTTTTCCTATCCAGCTCATCCTTCCAATGGAAAATTTCTTTCAGGAAGACGAGGATGAACCAAATGATATGGTAAGAAGGATGATGGATTTGGTAGAATTACAGCAAATAAGGGAGCAAGTTGTAGGAAAATCAGAATCTCATCAACAGAGGATAAAGGGCATGTTTGACAAAAGAGCAAAGGAAAAAAACTTCCAGGTCAGAGATTGGGTCCTTAAGTGGGATGCGGTCAGACAGGACAACGGGAAACATGGAAATTTTGACTCTTTGTGGATTGGCCCTTTTGTGATATCCCAGGTACATAAGAACAACACCTTCAAATTGTAGAGTCTGGAAGGTGAAGAGGTATTTGATGGCCCGGTAAATGGGCGTTTCTTGAAGCTCTATTTTATTTAAGGCTCTGAGGCCTTATGATTGTAAATTAGTAGATAGTAGGTTTGTTTCCTTTCAGAATAAACTCCATGCCCAATGGAACAATAAAGGGTAGTGTTAAGTTACTTAGTTGCTTTTAGGGAAAGGCATTTTGGTCTGGGGTTCTTGGGACCTCAATGGTAGGTTCCCATCCCCAAGCAGGAGCCATATGTTATCTCCCAAAATAATTTATTTCGATAGTATGAAGAATTTAATTCACGCAATGAGGAATATGAATATCACTAACAGATTGAAAGCCTCTGTTTTTTATGAAAATTTCATAAAGTTGTAGCTTCGGTGGCTTGCCACCGATAGACATACATACTGCGGCTTCCACGATTAGATGAAAACTTCGGTGATCAGAAGAACTAAGGACTATGCATCGATGAAGTAAAGCTGAAATTTTCCGTAGTGTCGGTGGTATAAAGCACTAAAATGCCACTAAAGTCACATATCGAAAAATCGGAACCACTACTTAATAAGGCGTCGAAGCTTGAAAACATAAACCGTTGGCAAGATAGTTCACTAAGGAGCCGCAACAACAGTAAACAAACTGACTATGGGTTCCACCACAATAGAAAATCATCGACGATCGGAAGAACTAAGGACTATGCGTCGGAACTTTAAAACACTAATCGTTGGCACAATAGTTCACTAAGGAGCTGCAATGGCGGGAAACAAACTGACTACGGGTTACGCGCATTAGCGAATAACAAGACTTTCCATCAGCAGCGTAGAGGACTAATGCCTTGATTCCTTTGACAAACGACTTTCGACAACGATAAAACTAGTTCGTTTCACCTCCGAAATAGCATCAGCGTTCCGGTCTAGGATGCCAATGTGCTAGAAGATAGAGCTTTCGATCAGCGACCACGGTGGCAAGGTAGAAAAATCTGGCAAATTAAACAAGAAAGGTCACTTCAGTTAAACGCCGAGACACTAGCTGTTGGCGGCAATTTCACACTGAACCGGCAGTGGTGATTATCAGCGACCACTTCAGTTATTAAAAGTTCGCTCAGTGAACTAGATCTTCACAATAGATAGACAAATAGTTAGCAAGGGTTTGAAGCCCTAATCTGAGAAAACTGTCACTTTCAGGTATTTTTTGTGTAAACAAATCGGATTTTCAGGATATGTCATTTTTGTAGAAGGCTATAAAGCCCATGATTGTTCAAATTCGGGGATTTGTAATCCTATTCTATTGTCAAGCGTCTCATCTTGTTTATTCTAATTATAAGCTCTTTTGTTATGAGTTGTTCAGCCATCATCCTTATCTTTACTGTACTTATGATGTGCATTTAGGTGATTTTCAAGTTGATTAATAGCTAATAGCTGTCATCCTATTGGTGAGTTAATGTTATTTGATTTATAAGTACCATCCTTGTCAAGATTTATCCATTTACATGCATCTGTTTTGTATGTAAGTCTACCAGCTTGACAAGTTCTCCATCCCTGCACCTTATTGTCAAACTATTGAACAAGTTGTAACTAAAGTCCTTGTGATTGAGTGATATTCATGCATGTCTTGAGAGTGGGAGGTTATATAGGCCACCTGACTTGATCCATATCAGAAAACCCTATAAAACATTTTAAGTTACCAGGCATCCTCGAGCTACAACCTAGAGGAGTTTCCTGGAGTGATAACATCTAGTAATGATACTTGCTTAGTATATAGTGGTTCCTCTAGGAAAATGATAGGTTATAAGGATTCACTCTCTTGTTTTCAAGAGAAGGACTCTCCACACTGTAATTCTTGGAGATGATTACCAATACCCCATCAAAGAGATGGTAGAAGCATCTTATAAGCTGGACTCAATAAAGTCCATGAAGATGAAATATGTCTTATATGTTCTAGGACAAAAGAAGAATCTCCTTTCTATCTCAGCATCAGATAAGAATGTTCTTAGAGTTTATTTTGTAGATGGTGAAGTTCTTATGTGGACAAAAGGAAAAACAATAAATGATCCAGTAGTGATTCGAGTTGAAGGAGGAGGACTCTACAAACTAAAGGGACATGTATACTCAACATTGATTACTAGTACCATAAGACCATGTGAGTTATGGCATAGAAGACTTGCTCATGTACATTACAAATCATTACAAATTGTGAGCAAGGTGGTGACAGGATCTCCAAATATTTGGATAAACCATGGAGGAGTGTACAAAGGATGTGCACAAGGAAAGAATACCAACAACCCTTATCAAAGCAGCAATAGTAAAGAAAAATGGATTCTATACATTGTTCACTCAAATGTTTGTGGACCAATGCAAACTACTTCATTAACTAAGTATGTTTACTATGCCTCCTTCATTGATGACTACTGCCGCAAAACTTGGATCTATTTCTCGAAGAATAAGGATGAAGTGTTTGAGAAGTTCAAGGAGTTTAAGGTTCTTGTAGAAAACCTCTCTGAAAAGAGGATCAAGACTTTAAGATTGGATAATAGAGGAGAATTCACATCATATGAATTCAATGAGTACCGAAAAGAAGTTGGGATTTAGAGGGAGCTCGCCATTATCTATAATCCACAACAAAATGGTGTGGCAAAGAGGAAGAATATATCTATCATGGAAGTTGGAAAATTCATGATCCATGATAAATATTCACCTATGTATCTGTGGGAAGAAGCAGTTAGAACATCAGTAAATGTGCATAATATATTCTCCCACAGTTCCCTTGGGAAAAAAATCCAGAAGAGATGTTTATGAAATAAATTCCTAAAGTCAATCACCTTAAAATATTTGGTTGTCTAGTTTACATACACATTCCCAAGGAGAAGAGATCAAATTTAGATCCTTCAGGAAAGAAGGGATTGTGTGTAGTAGATAGTGAGCAATCAAAAGCTTATCGAATCTATATCCCAGGGCACCGTCAAATTTATCTAAGTAGAGATGTTAATTTTGACGAAGATGCATCTTTCAAGAAATCAAGGAAATAAAAGGAAGTCGAAGAGGATCATGAAACTCCTAGAGCAACAGAAGTTTCTAAACCGGTCATAAATGAGGTGGAAGAACAAATACCTGAGAACCATGACATGACAGAACCTTAGAGACTTGAAGAACTTCTTAGTGATATGATCTCATGTAAAAGAATGATTTCTTAGGAACGAGAAGTAACTGAAGAAGCAAAAATAATTCGCGTTCCTGAAGGAACCATTAGAGAAAAAAGAAGCCAAATCCATACCCCAGTTGTGTGGCTTTGATGTGCAACCTTGTTTACAAAGAACCTATGTGCTTTGAGGAAACAGTGAAGCATAAGGAATGGGTAGATGCCATGGTCAAGGAATACCAATCCATTATAAAGAATGATGTATGGGAAGTAGTACCAAGACCAAAGAATAAGTCAGTATCATCCTCAAAATGGATCTACAAAACAAATCATTTAGTAGAAAGTAGTATAGAGAAGTACAAGGCCATATTTTTATCCCGCAAGTTCTCTCAGAAATAAGGAATCGGCTATGAGGATACATTTGCACCAGTATCTAAGTACACCTCAATTAGAACCATCCTTTCCTTCACGGCCAAGATGAAGTGGAATTTACATCAGATTGATGTAAAGGAAGCCTTTCTAAATGGAGTAATATAAGAAGAAGTATACATCGAACAACCACAAATTTTTGAGACAGGTAACCACAAAAATCATGTATGCATACTTAAGAAGGAATTGTATGGGTTGAAGCAAGCCCCTAGAGCATGGTATGGAAGAATTGATGGTTTACTGATGATTTTAGGATTTACAAAGAGTAAAGCAGATTCCAACCTCTACTACAATGTTGAGGATGATGGGCTTATGATACTACTACTATATGTAGATGATTTATTCTTAATAGATGAATACAAGCCCATCAATGAATGCAAGAAGAATATCACTGCATAATTTGAGATGAAAGACCTTGGAATGATGTGTTACTTATTAGGTCTTGAAGTATGGTAGTATCCAGATGAAACTTTCCTAAACCAAGGAAAATATGCAGTAGAGATCCTAAAGAAATTTTGGATGATGAAATGTAAGGCTATGACTACTCTGATCACAACAAATTTGAAGCTCTTGGATGATTATTCTTTGGAGATAGTGGATTCTACCCTATACAAACATATTATTTGTTCACTAATGTACTTAACCAATACATGACCTAATATATGTTTTGTTGTAAACACTCTAAGTCGATATATGGTGAATCCCAGGCATATTCACTTAGTAGGAGAAAAACATGTGATGAGGTATCTAAAAGGAACACTAGATTATGGTATCATATATGTATCAGATGGAGAGATCATATTACATGGATTTACATATTCATATTGGGAAGCAAGTGTCGAAGAAAGAAAGACAACTTCAGGATGTTGTTTTATTTTGGGATCAGGCATGATCTAATGGTTCAGCAAGAAGCAGACCAGTATTACACTCAGCATGGTAGAAGTCGAATACATAGAAGCATGTTTAGCTTGTATCGAAGTAGTATGGCTTCGCAAGATGTTCGTAGGACTATTTGATAAAGAGGTAGATTTAATTGATACCCTTTGCGATAATCATAGTTGTATTAAGATGACAGAAAATACAATGTTTCATGATAAGTCGAAACATATCAAAATCAGATATCACTGCATACAGGATATGGTACAGAAGGGAGATGTAAAGCTCAAATATTTTCCTACAAAGGAACAAGTGGCAGATATATTGACTAAGCCTATGTCTCATGTAAAGCTTGAATACTTTCTAGACAAGATTGGTGTAGTCTAAAAGGACCTACCTCGAAAGAGGGATTATTAGAGGTAGAAGGCTATTTGTTGTAGTGGTGTGGTAGCTCGGTCTAGGGTAGGGTATGCCTGGCTAGGCTTGTTGACCCCAAAGGTTTAGTAATTTAGACGAGGCATGTTTATCCTAGGGGTATTAGTATGTATTTCTAGGCTTATTTCTCCCGAAAGGGTTAGTAATCCAGACAAGGCTTGTTTGGTGCCTAGGAAAATCCATCTATCTGACTAGGCTTGTTCGCCCGAAAGGGTTAGTAAGTCAAATAAAACTCCCAGGTGGATCTACCAGAGAACCCACCATGATGCTGCTCCAAAAGTCCAAAAAAGGAAACAGGTGGTTTCAGTATTTCTATACTGGTGAGGCATGTTCAGTATTATCATACTAATGTTGATGAGGTAGTTTAAGTATTTTCATAATTATGAAGTGATGCGGCAGATTTAGTATTCTCATAATGATGCTGATGAGGTAGCTTACGTATTTTCATACTGACGATTGATGCGGTATATTTTGTATTCTCATATTGATGTTGATGAGGTAGTTTATGTATTTTCATACTGATGATATATGCAGTAGATTCAGTATTCTCATACCGATGTTGATGAGGTGGTTTCAATACTTTACTGATTGTACAAATAATGATCTAACATTTATTTGTTGATGATGAGGTTTTAGAACTAACATGTTATTGATATTATTGTTGTTACTTTAGTATTTACATACTAATGGTGCGGGTATATGCTTTAGTATTTACTTACTGATAATGCAAAAGATGATTCAGTATTCATATATCGATATGACAGAAGAAGACTCGGTATCTACATATTTATATTGCAGAAGAAGAAGAAGAAGAAGAAGACTTAGTATCAAAATACTGATATTGCAGAAGAAGAAGAAGACTCGGTATCCACATATTGATATTTTAAAAGAAGACTCATTATCCATATACTGACTTTGCAGAAAAATAAGAAGACTCAGTATCCAGATACTGATATTGCAGAAGAAGAATCGATGTCCAAATGCTAATATTGCAGAAGAAGAAGAAGACTTAGTATTCACATACTGATATTGCAAAAGAAGAAGAAGACTCAGTATCCACATACTGATATTGTAGAAGAAGACTCAGTATCCACATACTGATATTGTAGAAGAAGACTCAGTATCCACATACTGATATTGCAGAAGAAGATTTAGTATCCACATACTCATATTGTAGAAGAAGACTTATAAGTAGACTCAATATCCACTTACTGATATTGTGGAAAAAGTTGCAGAAGATGATCTAGTATTCTCACAATGAGATAGATGATGAAGATGCATGATGTGGTTCCAAAACTTCCTATGACATATGGAGACTCACCAATCATATGTACAGTGGTGGTAGTGGTTGCTGATATAGAATAGCTTCCTAGTTAAGAGGGAGTGTTAAAATATTGTAACTTCAAAAGATATTCTAGTTGTGCTAATTGTATTCATCCTTCGAGAGTTGTCACTGATGTAATTGATCATGTAAGAGTCATTGAAAGAATCAATGTAAACTTTTGGCTATAATCTGGGTCAATATTACCCTTGAGTCATTATAATAAATATTGTTTTGGTTTCCTACTAATCAAGTCGACCTTGTCAGTTAGACAAGCTGACCCAGTTAGGTTTTAGGACAATTCAAGAGTCAAATATAAATAGGGAGGTTCCTCCTTCAATTTTACTCAGTTCACTCAAGCAAGTTTGCAAGCGAGAGAAGAAGAAGTGCATCGGAAAGAGGAGAGAAGTAGTTGTATTCAATTTTACACTATTTTGGTTGAGTTCTATATTGAGGAAGTTTTGTTGGGTTTTCTTCCCCATGATGGTTTCCCAGGGTAAATATTTTGTTCTCTTGTGTGACTATACTTGTTGTCCTTTCAGTGATCCTACCATCTTAAATTGTTTTAGAATATCATCTAATCAATAAGAAAACTTAACAGTTTGTCCCCACCAACATTAGCGTTATTTTCATCCTTTGCATTAATATTACCTTTGTTCCCATTTTTGTTATTCGTGTGTTCCCTCTGGTTTGTTGGTTTCCCTGAGAACCGGTTTTTTGAACAGTCAAAACATGTGCAGAAGAGTTGGAACATGAGTTCTATGTGTTCTTCAATGCAACTGTCGGTCAAATTTGACTGACTAGGTTCGCACGTTGGCTAGCTGCAGAACTCATTACTGAACCAATCACACCATCTGCATGTGGTCCATGAGCTGGTTTCATTGGCTCTACTTCTGCTCAAGGAGAATTGGGAAATCTTTCATAAAGCATTCTAGACTAAGAATAAACTAAGTCTAGTTGATGTGATTTTATAATGGTTTTCTCTTCGTTTTGCACCCTGTAGAGGGGCACATATTTCTCAATACAAGGTTGAAAAGACTCAATAAACCAAACAGTTAAAAAATCACCATGAATTGGAGCCTTAATAAGGATTCTTATCCTCCTTCATTCAGGAATGTGATCAGAGATATGGGTATACTTGTCCTGATAAAAGGAAGTTAAAAATTCAATACCAGTTTCATAATGAACTAGAAGCTGAAAGTGGTTAAGGAAATCCATTGCATAAGCATTGAAAGTTTTGAAATAAGCGGGAGTTGGATCAATATACCATTTTGCTTCCATCCCTATCAAATTCCATGAGAAGAGTCTTAATCTAATGGAATCATCCATCAGAGACTTGAACGAACACCAGAGATGTAAATTCATCACATGGTTTTTCGGGTCTTCTTTGGGTTTCCCTTCAAATTTAGGGTTGTTTGAATGTATATTTGTAAGTAATGGTGGAAAACAAGGTTTATGTAAGACTGGATCATTGGTTAACTTAGTTAAATCAGGAAAGTTCAAAGTATCTAAGAATGGAAACTTCATTTAAGCCATGGAATTCCAAGATCTAGGATCATTAGAAACCCATTGATTTTTGTTAACATGATGTTTCCCTAGAATATAAGGATTTCTGGGAGTAGTGAATAGTGTATTGAATTAACCAAACTTCTGAGAAACCTGAGTCTGTAAAAAGGGTTGAGCAAATCCCCATGAAATTCCCCCCATACCCACCATATGCTAGTGACCAAGTAAAGTATTACATGTAGGTGGATTAACCAAGTTGAAACTTCCTAAACCAGAAGAAGGGATACTCTCATATGGAGGATATTCCCCCATGGAAATCCGTTACGAATTCACCCAAATCCAAAATTACCACTAAGTGGAATATTATATGTTAAGGGAATACTTGTGCCCATGCATCCTAAGGACTATGAATCTAAGCTCAATTGAGATAGGATGGAACCCATAACAGTTCCAAAAGTAGGGGTTGGGTTGGGAATGGACCAAATTCCACTAAAGTATGGGTAACTTTAAAGAGGCACCAGTGGACCACTACCTACAGCAGTAGTAAAAGAGAGGAAACAGGAAGTGAATTAGTAATGGACTGGAAACTAAGAAAGTTCATCCGAACAGAAAAGGGACTTGTACTTTGTGGACCAGATCTAGGTTCTCCAGTAAGAATCATCAAAGATGGTGGAGTTCATCCAAAACCTACAAGAGATTAATAATTTGCAATAAATCCTCCTAATTGAGTGGTATTAAATAGGGAGTAACCAATACTAGATACCTCACTAGTGTTCTCCATATGATCCCACAGAGATGATGAATTGTTTGGTGTAGGGACACCAAACTCAATACCTTGGATAGAATTATGATCTTGCAGAGGGTTCAAAAGTCTTAAAGGATTAGTGGCATCCTTAATGGAAGGGAAATGTGTGTTCTCCTATAGGTGAGAAGAAGTAACTAGGGGAGAGTTATCTAACTGACCCCAACATCACTAAAGTGGAATCCTTTAGATGAGGACTCAGACTCAACAAACTCAATTGTGTTTTCTACTATTCCTTTCTCAATAGGATGTACCTGGTTATCCTCCTCCGCCCCCTAGGGGGGTGGATTGTTATAATACAGTATTCGTCTAGGTGCAAGGACTTCCCTCTATTCAGCAGAGTGTCCTTGAATTCTTCTAGATAAAATTCATTAAAAAGTTCCTAGAAGATTGCAACAAGCAAACAACTCTTACAATGAAAAAGTACTTAATTGCAAGTACCATTCAATGAAGAACCAGTTATATGATGTCCCAAGAATTAGCCTAGGATTATTAGGGACCAAGTCCAATCAACGAAGATCTAAGAGCAGTTACTAAGGTCAGACGTGTTTCTCTTCTTGGTGCAAGTGTTTTACCAAATGAATATAGAAAACACAATCTAAGGGTACTAGTGCTCCAGTCACAAATTCTACCAAAGGTTGTCACATAATATCCCCTTCTAGCACATGTGTTATGAAACTATACATGGAAGTATAATGTGCATAAGGTGATGAATGTGGGACTCTAATATCCTTCATTGTTTCAAAAAGCTAAGATGTATTGCAAATAGTGTGATGTTTGTCAACGAGTTTGAAATCCTTCGTGGAGGGATGAGATGCCTCTTTTCCCTATCATCACATTGGAACTATTTGAGAAATGGAAAATTGATTTTGCAGGTCCTATTAACCCACTAGAATGCAGAATTTCCACCCGACATATAGTCACTATGATAGAGTACCTGAAAATATGGTCAAAAATTGTGCCAATGAAGTATTGTACCTCATATTGTCATGCAGTTCATATTCGAGCATATCATCACCAAGTTTGGATTCCCAAAGGTGTTGATGAGTGATTATGTAACTCATTTACTCTAATTCCACCATCCACGTGCACACAAAATAGTTCATGATACACCACCAGAAGAGTACCCTATACCATCCCTAATCTAATGGTACAGTGGAATCATTTAACAATATTTTAGAGGAGGCACTCACAAAATACTGCAATGTATAGTGTAATTATGACTAGTATTAGCACATTCCACCAATATTGTGGGAATACAAGACAACATGCAAGAGGCTCACAAAGCATACCTCATTTAGGTAAGTTTATGGAAAATAAGCATAATATGAGTATGTGTCCTTCCATAGTTTTCATCCATTGTCTCAAGAGTTAGCTTCTCATGAACCTGAAGATGGGTGCAGTGTCCACCCAAAATGTGTCAACCTAGATAATCTTCTAAATAGTATTATTCCATACTTATCGACATATAATCAATGTATCTATATTTGGTTGTCCCCATCCGTGTGCATATATTTATCTACATAAATGATCCATGATGAATCACATGTGCGTAGACTAGAGGATTTGATGGAATTAGAAGAAGATTGATTCATATTAAGGTTCATTCAGGTAATTGAGAAGAGGTTATAGGAATCCTCTCATGACAATAACATCAAGAGAAAATCCCTAAAACATGATGCACCTGTGTTGATGTATGACAACAAGTTTTTAATGAATCTAGGAAATCCCAATATGACTTGGTTGGGCCAATTCCGTATCATGTTCATCATTAAAGCCATTGCAGCAAAGCTTTCCACCCGGGTAGGGTATCTAATGAAAGGTCTCATCAATGGAAGTCTCCTTAAACCGTACCATGGCCATTAGGGGAAAGAACACCTATAAGTCAATGTCAGTAAAAAAAAAAAAAAAAAAACGTGTACTCAGTTTCATTACAGTCATCGGTTTCATTATAGTATTAAGTTTCATTTTTTAGTTATGACACCATATGTTCATTTTTATTCCAATTATGATCGGATCAAATGAAAATATCAAAGTGTTGATGTCAATATTATGTGAGATTCAATGTTAATGTTGATATTAAAGTGGCATCGAGTTAGCCAGTCAAGTCGTAAGGGATAGTTTTCTAGGTCATCATGACATCGCAACCTGAGTCATCAATGCACCTTTCATTCCACATACATATTTTTTAGGTATGAAAATGCATGGGGTCCACCATAATTTATTTATTTTCAAAACTAAGTGCATCCTTAAGGTTCCATAGTTCCCCACAAAATCACAAATGGCGCATCAACAATGAGCCATGGACCTTTGACTCCAGGGTTTTTATTAAAACAACCCATCTAAAGTGCCACGGGAAAATGTCGTAGTGCATTGCAGACTTGTAAGGGAGAGATTCATTAAGAATACATTGGTTTAATATGGCCATATTTTTAATTGTAAATTCTCAATCAATGCAAACAAATATTGTTTCCCTAGTCTACATGGGAAGATATAGAACAAAACACACACATTAATGCATCATTTCTGTAGATTGTCAAATCACTTGAATGTAAATATTTCTTAACCCACAATGGAGATGATAATTTCCTTCTAAATGCTCTTATGATTAGTTGTACCTATAAAATAATGTAATGGAACAAGATACAAAACTGAAAGCAACAATATAAATCAACATACGATGTTAATGATCAAGGAGAAAAACAATGAATAACTCATATTAAACACAACTTATTCATGGGAAAGGAAAACATATTTGTATTAATAGAGATAGAGAAGAAAACTACAACCAAATCCTTGATGTCGAAGCCTTGTTCTCACAATGATCTTGACTCACAATCATGAGCTCTATAATATCTCACTCACAAGACCATACTCTTTTTCCTCTCACAATCAGAATGATTCCACTAGCATAAAGGTGCTTTCTTTGGCCTTCCCTCACTCATGGGGGAGAGGTTGCTTATATAGTCCAAAGTGGACCAAATGGGTTGAGATTATTTGGGAGGAAGGTCAGGGATCATCCCTAGAGGTTAGGGGTACGATTTCCACCTACTCCAATCAGTTGGGATAAGCCTCCACGAGGACTTTCATCTAGAAGGTTCTTGAAATCTCTTCTTTTTTCCATTTTGAGAGTGTTGATGCTATTTTCACACTAGCATAAGGTGTCAGGGAGGGCCAATTCATTTTCTCCAAGAGAAACAAGTGTCACTAGTGCTTCCTTTCAATGGTAAAAAGGCGTCAAGATTGGATAATTCCCTATGTCAAAAGGCAATGTGTGTTAGGGCTCCTAGAATTGGGGAAAAACTCCTCCAAAAGATGTTATGGCCAATGGACTTTAGGGTATTTGGGCAAGGTGATAGTTTTTTGGTGTAACTGAATGCCCCCCAAAGTATAAATCTAGAGGGCTTTGATATGTGAAATAATTTTCTAGATGTACTTCAGTACATTCCTCCGAATGTGAATAGATGAGTTGCAGTTGAAAAATCGACGGAATACTACAATTAGAGGCCAATGATGAAATCCTACTATCAAAAGAGAGGAAACATACCATTGAGGAATGCAAGCTTGAAGGTACTCATTAGTTTCTAATACTAATTCCTGGATGATGATCTAGTGTCGACGGGAATAGACTCGTCGAAGGAGGGCCATGATGTTTCCTCCATCATCGACACAAAATTGGAACAAAAGTGTTTTTGAAGTGATTTTAATTACAGATCAACCATAGGACCAACTCAAATATGACTGACTCGAAGGAGGGTAAGGTTACTGCATAGGTAGGTTGTGGTACAAACTCCCCTTGAACATTGAATGGCACAACAAGTGACTTGGAATCATTAACTCAATCAAGGCATAGACCAAACATAATGCAAAGACAGGACGATGCATTCTTTGAATTGACTCAAAGGAGTAAAATGAATCATGAAAGTGGATCAACTCAATGACAAGTTGATTACCCAATTATTTGCATGAAATGCATATAGGCTCCATGTTCAAGGATGATTGTAAGCTTCCATTAATACAAATGAAAAATGTCTTCTCATTCCCTTAATTTCCCCATCATAGTGGATGATTACCTCTTTTCTTTTTAACGAGCTAGAAAAGGGTAACAAATGCTCAATATAGCTCATCACAACATGAATACAACCTCATATGTTTTATAAACCTAAGAAAGGAGGGGTTTATTCCCACAAAGGGTCCTTCATTACTTGATTTTATGAATCCGAATAAGGTAAACTTGGTCATCGTTTCATGGTTAGAGAGTTTGAAATGAGTAAGAAAACTCCAAGATGGAATTTTTCATAAATTTATTCCCCAAGGTCCGAAAAAGTATAAATCGATACCCAAGAGAACTCTTCTAGTCACGATGAAATAGAGTATACATTTTTCGTAAATGAGTCTAAATGGTCTGAGAAAGGGGTAAAATATCATTGGATAGACAACCTTTCAAATACTTTGACAAGCGTGAAATAATCAAGTTCACCTGGAGATATTTTCCTATTTGGGGAGTCTAAAAAGAGCTTAAAGACGACTCCAGGAGGGTTCCTTTTTCGTATTTGGTTTTACAAGTCCAAAAAAGCTAGAAAAGTGTACCCGATACCTTTTCTCTAAGTTTCTAACAATCACTAATAGGGTATAAAAGGATCTCAAAATATTTTTCAGTTTGACATGGAGCATGAAAACGTCAAAAAGAGACTTCATCATAGCCAAATAACGCCCAATCAAGTCTTGAAATATTCAAAAAATATCTTAATAACATTTTACATTTAAAACTTTAGGAAGTATGGGAAAAATAAATAATATTTAACTAATTTTAAATATTATTTTCAAATTTAAACCAAAAATAGTATAAAAAGGTGAATAGTAAAAAAGATTTTACCATTTGTTTTTACCAATAGATTTTTTAGTAAAAAATAGTGCTTTTAGAGTTGATCTTGTGGCGAGGATTTTAGGAGTTGTAGACAATTGTTCGGTCCATCTAAGATCTTATCCCCTTCTCTTCATTTTGATAGTAAAATTTTTTTATTTCATCAAAAAATTTCATGGTTTTAGGTTGGATTTATGCAGGGGAAGAGCGCGCCCTAGGAGACACTCTTCCCTCTATTGAGAAGTGCACCGACACATTCCATTACAGGGAAAAGAGCATCAACCTTGCTCTGTTCCCAAGGGGATAAGGCATCTACGCTCTTTTCTCTTAAGGAAAAAGCGTCGGCAGCCCAAAAATTTCCAAAATAACATTTTAAAGCATGATTTCAAAAAATTTCCTCCATGAAGTGTTTCTAATGCATTTTTTATGGATGTCCCACAGGTTTCAAAACAAATCGTGGTTAATTAGAAGGAATAAGAACATGATTTGGATGATTCCCAAGTGGCTAATGATCCAAACATAGTAATGTCTTTGAGGGAATTTGGGATTCTCAAATACTTCAGAGTTTCGGGCATGATATCTCATGTTCTCCTACTGGACCATCTAATTAGGATGTGGGACCCTGAGTAGCAGCATTTCCAAGTGGGTACCCATATCCTTACCATAGATGTAGAGGATATCTATTTCTTGACCAAACTCTCTAGAATAGGGATTTTGATGTCACTCTTCGGACCACTAGGGGGAGAGATTACCATTGACAACTTGATCGATGAGCATTGTGCGATTGGGACAAGGTCTCAAGGCAAAAAAATTCCAGTCAAATACATCATGGATAGGCCATTGAGGACAGTTTCATTTACCATCGACAAGGTGGTGGGAAGTAGGGTTGCGCATTAGACGACTCGATCTCAGATTTTGTATGCACTAGAGTGTATGGATCCAACCATTTTCAACTGGACCAAGGGGTTTCTAGTGAGCCTCAAGGACCAACTAATAAAGTGCCACAGAGGGAAACTTGATTAGTTTGGCTATGGTTCTATATTGGTTTCCTTCTTCCTAGAGAGGTTCCCATTACTACATCCTTAAGTTCCTTTGAACAAGATAGAGCCACAAGACCCACAGATGTTGAGATGGGTGGACACCATGGAGGAGGCACTGGACCCACAGTGACCTATAGTTTTGTATTCTATCGATGGTTGTGTGGCCAACTTCTAATGGTGGAATACTATCCACTTGCAGGGACCAAATTCAGAGGTGAACTTGATCTACCTTTACCTAAGTATGATCAGTGGGATGAAATATTCCATTGTGTTTTTCATTTTCTAGTATATTTCATTTTTTTGTTATTTTTCATGATACTAAGACATTATATTCTACATTACAAATATCGGGCTATCATGACCAGCAGGAGCATCACCCATTGAGAGGTGAGGGATGGTGAGGGATATCACCATCTGGAACGTAGAGGAAGAAGAAGAACCATATAAAATCGAAGAGATCCTGTAGAGGCTGACGGTCAGGGTTCCAAATATCTCCATTGATGACTTACCACGGTGTTATCAATGCCATACTGCAGGGGTTTCAGATTGTTTTGAGAGACTCATCCATAGAGTAGCTCATGCAGTGATGTATTTTCACAAGCACGAGGATTATTCTAGAGTCACACTGACTTGCATTATTATGATGAAAGCTTCAAAGCTTCATATTTTGACCATTTTGATGTATTGAAAACTCATAGTTTCATATTTTGGTACACTGAAAGCTTATGGCTTCAGATGTTTTACCTCAGTATCGGTTGTATTTATATATAAAAAACATCTTTTTACAGAAATGTGTGTTTATGTGATGTATTTGTACATGGATGGTTAGTTATTATGTGTTTTATGATATTTATACATGTTATCAATCTCAAATGAACATTATACATGAGTTAAACACCAGTCCAAAATGTAATTATTTATTGAATCGGCCACTACATTCAAGTGACTTGGAATATGTTGATAAAAACAAACTCGAAAGACCTCTCAAGAAATCGTACTCTTAGGAATATTCAAATAAGTAAGGGGTTGCGAATGGTATAAATATGGTTTAATTGAGAAACAACTAATTCAGAATCTAGATAGACCCTAATCTTACTCATATTGTTTGATAAATCTTTAGTTAATTACCCAATCACTACATGATACTTTGTAATATTTTTTTGTAGCAAGACCTAAACAAGTTCCTCCCGAGCTCACCCAATCAATGGTAGGGGAATAAAGTACCCAAGACGCTAATGCCAAGTTCAAGGTATGTTGACTAGTGCCATCAGCAAATCTTGAATATGTGGAAATCTATTCATTCAAGCATAACACTATATAAGAAGACTTACCTAAGACGAATCCTATATTCATAAAAAAATAAAAGTCCACACTACACACAACACACTCTATTAACAATATTTACAATGTCTCTATGCTAGATTACGTAGGCATAGTACCTTTTAAGGTAAATCCCATTTTGGGTCTCACCAAAGGGTATCCCATCATAATCTACCAGTTCATAGGCTCCTTTCTCTAAAACGTGCCTCACAACATAGGTCCCATGCCATATGGATTCTAATTTTATGCCTCCCAAGTTGTTATTTTTTTCGTCATATGTGAGGACCAAATCATATTCATTAAAGAGGCGAGGTTGAAAGGATCGGTCATACTGAGATTTGATTCATCACTTGTACACCTCATTAGCTAAGGTATCACCTCAATGAGTTTCATCAAGTTTTTTCAAATACAAGAAACATTCTTCCTCCACAGTGGTATTGGGTAGAATTTCTACAGCAAGCTTTAGAGAAGAGATATCACACTCGATAGGAAGAGTAGCCTCCAGCTCATACACCAGTTGAAATGGTGTAAAACCGGTGGATGTCTTGATGGTTGTCCTATAATCCCATAATGCGAAAAATAATTGCAAGTGCCAATTGGACTTAGCCCGTCCTACCATTCCTTGAATCATAGTTCTTAATACATTTTTTATAGCTTCAACCTAGACATTGGCCTATGGTTATTAGGGTGTTGAGTTATCGTGACGAAAACCTAGTTTGGCACTTAGTTTCGACATCATATGGTTTTTAAAACATGAATCGTGATCAATCATGATGGATTGTGGGGCTCTAGGCCTATCGATAATGTGGTTAAATAGAAAAAGGGCAGCAGTTTTACCATCTTCAGCATATGTAAGCATAGCCTCAGCCCATTTTGTGAAATAATAAATGGCTACGATAATGTAAGCATGCCCCCGAATGAGGTAGGATTACAATGCATGAAATCGATGCCCCATTTTTCAAAAGGACCGGCAGCAATGATGGGATGTATTGGAGCGATGTGGGTGCTCTTTTTTTATTGGAACAGCTGGCAAGGTGGGCATTTTTTTATGGCTTCCATACAATCTTTGAAGATTAAGGGCCAAAAGTACCTAGTGCAGAGGATTTTATGGGCAGTAGCCATCCCAGAAAGCTGACCGCCACAAGCTCCAAAGTGGCATTCATTCAACATTGTTTCAGCCTCATCATGGGTTAAGAAAATATTCAAAATTGAATCAACGCCATGACGGTACAATATCATTGACAATAAGATAGTACTTGGTGTGATGACGAATACGACGATGTTCATCTTAGGTTTCATTCGAATGAAAGCGTTGAGTTTGGAGATATAAAATCAAATATCCATACCAAGGATCAGACATACTAATGAGGCACAAGGACTCATCGAGTAATTAATCAAAGGGTTTGATTTCCTCGGTAATACGGGGAAGATCACACATTAGTTCCATGAAGACTAAAGACTTGTTTGAACTAGATTTGGTAAATTCTAATTCAAACTCCTAGAGAATGACAATCCAGTGAGAATATTTTTCCCCAAGTACTTGACAAGTCAAGATGTAATACATGCGGTTAGAATTTCTATACATGGTAGTTATGCGGAGTAGAATGTAGTGATGAAACTTCTGCACTACGATGACTGTAGCCAAAGCTAACTTCTCAACATGTGAATAACTTGTTTCAAAGTCAATAAGCTCTTACTCAGGTAATAAATTACATGGTATTGGTTGTTATCATCAGTTTGAACTAGCACCATGCCGATGGTAGTTAGAGAAGCATCCACATACAAGGAATAATCCTTAGTATAATCAGGTGGTTGCAACATAAGTGCGTGTGTAATAGCATGTTTGAGAGTATCGAATGCTCGTTGTGCAAGGTCATCACAAACAAAAGGTGTATCATGTTTAAGCAACTGCATGAAGCCATGTGTCTTTTCGGCGTAGTTGCATATAAAACGACGCAAAAAGTATGCCTTCCCTTGCAAACTTTGAAGTTCTATAATGTTAGTACGCAATGGTAGGGCCAAAACAACTTCAATCTTCAAAGGGTCTATATAAATGTTATCCTTGAAAAAAATGGATCCAATCAATGGTCCCAACTCAACACAAAAAACACATTTGTTTGGATTTAACCGAATGTTGTAATGGAAGCATCTAATAAAAATGGATCTCACATGTTCAACATGATGTTCTTGATGTTGCGAATGATCACGTAGATCGTCGAGATACGGTTCCAAAATGTGTTTAATGGCGCGTTCAAATGTAGTGCCAGCATTTTTAAGACCAAAAGGAAACTTATGGTAGGAAAAGGTCTTGTATGGGAAAATCAAAGCTATATTATGTTGATTAGAATGGAGTATCTTTATCTTATTATATCCAGAAAAACCATCCATTAAAGAAAATATGACGCTTTTTCCAAATTTATCAATAATTTGATCGATGTACGGAGTAGGGAAATTGTCTTTTGGACAAGCCCTATTAAGGTATTTGAAATCGATACAAAATCTAATTGTGTCCATTTTTTGTAACATGGACAATGTTAGAAACCCATTCTGTCAATGGAACAAGATAAATGAACCTAGCTCTAAGAAATTTTTCAACTTCTTCCTTAGTGGTTGTTGCTTTTCGCAAATGTACTTGAGGTAGTTTTTTTACGAACTGGATTGGTGTCAAGGTAAGTCTTGAGCTCAAGAATGATGATGGAAGGATCAATCCCTTGTATTTCTTCATATGTCCAAGCGAAAAAATCTCAAAACTCTCTAAAAAGGACCATATAAGTTTCAATTTCTTAAGAGGAACAACTCTGGCCCAAATCGATGTGTTCCACAACTCTAGGTTTGACTGAAATATCGATCGGAGTGGTCTTGGATATATTACTCAAATTACCTTTGGACTCAACATTTTGGATCAGTATAGGTGATTGAGGAGAAACTACCATATCAAATGAAACCAACAACTTAAAATGATCTTCTACCAATTGGTAATGGGGAAGGAAAGAAGACCGATGGTGATGATATTTCCAAGGATTCTCATCTAAAGATATAACTTCCATAATGGATTCATCCGATGGAAGAGGGTACAAAATAATATAGAGATGGGCAAGGGGGATCAAACTAATATGGAATATGGTAGGGGTCCAATGCCACAACAAGGTGAACATTAGATGAGGTCATCAGAGGTGGATTGAATAGCTTGGTAAATCTATTCAAAAGGACTTAAAGGTGTCTAATCAACAATTGATTTCTCTTTAGTCAAGGTGGCATGACTCGTCGAGGAGATCATGTTCACAGATGTAATATATGAAGGAGGAGGAGGATTTTTTAATGGAAATACGCCCATAAGCAAAGAGTATTTAATTAGGACTACTCCAATGTTATAATATTGTGGATCCAAAGAGGCCAAGAGTGGAACATTGTTCACAAAATTAGAACTCGTATCTGGAGAACAAAAATCTAAATAATCAATATTAATAATATCCCCTTGGAATAGGAATCCAAAAATAGGGAAGACAGACGATGCCACTGACTGCATCGTGTAAAACCAATTCCTACCTAGGACGAGATTGTAATCTAGAGGAGCATCGACAACCTCAACATGGATACACACTAATTTTCCCCTAATTCTATTAATAAGGATGACAGTAATCCATGGGGCTGAAAACCATGACCATCAAATGCCTTCAATGTCATAGGTGAATAGCTCATTTCAGGGGAACATATAGCTCTCCAAAAGGACAGAGACATGACAGAGGTCAAAGCACTATCATCCAAAATGGTACGATGGACGTTTTCCTCAATAACTTTCGTGGATTGTTGAAAATCTAGTTAATGGGAAAGTCTTGACTTCAAATCCTCCAATTTAAAACTGATAACATTATTATTCTCGGGATCCATAGATCCAAGAACTGACAACAGATTCTTCCTCAGTGCAGTACATGTTTGCAGTACTTCAAGGGTAGACATAGCACACGGTTCTTGGACAAGTATTCCACTACATTGTAGTATTGAGTGGCACATGCGCTAGGATTACATAATGATTTATGAATGGTACTCTTGGGTGAATAAAGGATTGTGTCAAGAATGGGTTTTTCAATTTGAAGATCGTTGGTAGGAGGAGGGATGGAAGTTGTAGTTTTATCAACTGGAGCATTGTCACTCTTTTTCTCTATAGGAAGGTCATATCTCTCAGATCTAGTCGTAATATGAATCAATTCACTAGACATCATTTTGAATTCATCAATGGAAGATGAGGAAGACCCATGCAAGGATTGATGGTCAATCAATTGTTGTTGGGTAGGGAAAGGATCAGTCAAAACTATCGAGGTGGAAGTGTTTTTTCAAAAATTTGATAACCTCCTCACGACGAGGACATTCTTTTGTAAAATTATCACCTCCACCTATTAGGCAGGGAAATTTAACCTTTCTCTTATTTTTTTATTCGACACCCATTATTTGTGTTTTATTATCTTCATGTTGATTTGCATATTTCTTATATTTATTTATTCATTTCTTCTACGTTCCTGAAGACTCTGAGGATTGAACCGCATTTACTTCGGTAGCAATAGGAGCAGAAGAAGTCTTGGGATTAGCAACAGTATGACTAGCGGGTGAAGCAGTTAGGTTGTCTTTTTTGTAGATTTAGTCACAAGTTGTGTTTGGACAGAACCGAGTATGTCATCGGCAGGCGGTTCCATTGAAGGTCTTGAAGGGGATGAAGNGTGAAGCAGTTAGGTTGTCTTTTTTGTAGATTTAGTCACAAGTTGTGTTTGGACAGAACCGAGTATGTCATCGGCAGGCGGTTCCATTGAAGGTCTTGAAGGGTATGAAGTAGGACGAGGAGAATTTGGAACCAAGACATACAATTTCCTGACTAAGAATAAACCAAGTCTCGGTACTGAGAATAGATAATGGCTTTCTCTTAGGTAGCAGCACCTCCCATTGCAACATCCGAGGAAATGGGAAGAAGTAATGAGTTAGTAAACCAATCAGTAAGTAATTAATAAGGAATGGGAGTCTCTATCAGCCTACGTCGTTGTCTTCGCTCATGTATATGATATGATATATGGGTGTAAGTGGTCTGGCGAAGTGATGTCAATAGGTCTGTACATGTTTCATATCTAATCGGTATCTAAAAATGTGTCAAAAAGGTCATTGCTAGAGTGTTGAAATCCCAAAAGGAATGTTGAGGTAATTCTACTAATACCATTTAGTAGCAGTTTCGACAAGAGTTCTTTGAAAATTATCAAATGGATGGAACCATCTATTAGAGAATTAGATGAGCACTAGAGATGATAAGTCATCACATGGTTTTTATGATCATCACTGGGATAACCATCAAATTTGGGTATATTCGAACGTAACTTTATAAGAATGGATAGCCATGAAGGATCATGGTGAATAGGGTTGTTGATCAATCATGATAGATATGGAAGATCAAGTGTATCCAAAAATGGGAATTGTTAATTCAGTTGTGGATACTTGTAATATTGATAAGGCATTTGAGTACTAATAGGAACGTAATTTGATTGATGGATAGGTGGCGATGATCCTCATATAACAGGTTGGTTCTATTACGGTTGGTTCCCAGGTGATCCTCTTGGTGGTCCTCTAGGTGGTGGACTCTTAGGGGGTGTACCTCCATATGGTGGAACTCCATGTGGTATACCTCCATGTGATGGACCTCTAGACAGTGGACCTCAAGGTGATGGACCTCCCGACAATGAGCCTTTAGGTGGTGGGCCTCCAGATTTTGGTCCTCCAGATGGTGGGATTCTGGATGGTCCACTAGGTGGCCCAGATGGTGGCCCCAAAGTCTGAGGACATTTATCCAATTACGTTTCCCCCATGGGGAGTTCACATTTCCAGGGTAAGGGATCCCGGTATAAAAATTTCCTAAGGCAATTGGTTGATAATTTTGATTTGCCATTACAGGTTGATTTCCTGGATAAGTATAACCCCATGCAGGTTGATTAGAGACAGGTTGTACCCATCATGGTTTTCATGGCACGAGAAGAGGTATAACCACATTTCTAGGTGTGGAATTTACACTAACTATAGGATTCCCTATAGTAGCATTCTTCGCAATATTTGAAGCATCTATCTCGTTTTTAAAAGCAACTTGGGCTAGGTATTTCCCCCCATTATGGAATTTAGAGGATAACTTGAAATGGGTGGGAGATTTTTAAATGATAGGGCAGGGATGGAAGGTTGACCCGTAACGTAAGAAACCATACTTTGAACTATTATTCCTAAAACAACAGCAACATGAGACCGAATAGGAGCATGGTATTCATGACTGGTTATTTGTGAACACATAGGTGAGGGAGATAGTCTATGTCTTCTTATGCTCTGCCCCGTCTTACGCAACTGTGACACTGTATTATTGATGGGTCTAATAAACTCATCATTCGAAAGTAATCTTGTGTCTCATGGGAGCATGACATATGATAAAATAGTAGTGTCATATTCGGAAATGGTTTTTCCTAATGAACTCTCCCAAAATGTAGTAGCTGGACCAAATTCTGAATGTACGGGGTCATCTAATGGCTAGGAAAATACCCAATCTCTTGCACCAAAATGGATTTTCATAGGAAAGTGGAAGGTTGAGTCACATGAAGAAGGTTGTTAAACCACTACCGAAGTAGGGGTAGATGGATTTTCGAAAGAATAATACTCTTCCCTGGATTTAGTAATCGAAAATCCATCCATGTGGATCACTCGTAATAGGTTGGCCCATGGTTTCCCCTTCTCTTCCTTCCTTGGTGGGGGTATGTTCGGGTGTTAAACCCTATAGCCTACGAGATCTTCCTACATGTGGATTAGCCAAAATTTCAACAAAAAAAATTACCCTAAGGTTCTTCTAATAAAAAATATCACACACAAAAGTCCTACACAAGCTAAGGCTACAAGCAAACTTAGATGATAAGAGCGGTTGAAAATCCAGATCCTTACCAGCAGCGTCAAGTTTTCACAACTCGCGATATGCCGCAGGTTCCAACAGTAAAACGCAACAAGGAATATTGGGATCGTACTCTTTCCTAAATACCTGACTACCCAAATGGTACGTGCGTAGTAGCTCCCCAAGTGGTGTTCTTGGTGTATTGCTCCAACAAGATGGCCAAAAGGATTTTCTCAGTTGGTATAGGTTTCTATAAGGGTATCCTGATAGACTCAAGATACATGGGATCTCAAATCCGTATTAGTTTATTCTGAAAGGGTACATGAAGAACCTTGTGATATACCTTAAGGGTACGTGAAAAGTTGTTTGATATATCGATTGGTACATGGAAGAACCGCACAATACCTAGGATGTAGTGTAGGTAAGAAATTACAGCTCCTATATTTATATATGTCGGAACACATCTTCTAACTTATCACTCAAATTTCTAAGAATTATAACCTAAGCTATTGTTAGTGAACTTTTATGGAGTGTGTAGTAATTGCAGGACTAGTATTCTAAATGAAATGAAACTCTTTTTCAATGAATTCTATCTAGAGTAAAGAAGAGATATTTCCTTTCAAGCAATCAATGAAAAGACCATGCAATATTGACAATTCATCCTTCAAAATTCAAAAATTTCCAAACACATAAAACCTCCTAATGCTTAAGCAAACGATATCTCTAATAGGATAAAAAAGAAAAAAAATCACTTAATGCTTCTACTTCTATTATCTTTAAGAATCAAACTTGAACAAACAAAAACACCATCGTCCTACTATACCAATCAGATTCAAATACCTAATCAAAACTGATATAAACAGACCTAATTACTTTCCTTTTTCATTTTTTAATATATTTTTGAAATAAAAATACGAAAAACGCGTAAAATTTCTCTATAAAGGCATAAGAAAACTACATTTTTTTATATCTTTGTATGGATCTGAAAGACTTATTAGAGATCTGAATGCAAACGGTGATACCCAAGACTAAACTTCAAAAACACACAATTACCAAATTTTGGAGCCTTTACAGCTAAGACAATTTTTTAAGATTTAACTCAAAAATGTACTAAGACTAAACACAAATTGACAGATCTAACAACAACTAATACAACAGACACAGACCTATAGCAAAAAGAAAAAAAATTCACAAAGAGCCTTTAAAAGTTGTGAAGTACCTACCTCGGTGCACTTTGCAGGCCTGAACCAGGCCCCCCCAAGAGGTTGGCACACTTTGTTCACCATGGAACGTCGTCGACGACGTTTTTTGTCTCTGAGCAAGAGACATCGACAACGTTTTGTCAAAACACACAGAAAGCATCAAAGATGGGCCAATGCTCTATCTGAATGACCTAGGTGTGTTGGCGGATCTAGAGAATCGAAAAAGAGAAAACACCTTTAAAATAAGCAATTAATGGATTAAAAGGAATTTGTTGAGGGTAGATACTAACTTGAAGAGGCAGATTGGAATTGTTGTAAGATGAATTTCACACCTTAAATCCTTAAATGAGCAAAAGTAAATTTTTGAGAGCTTGTAATCAAAAGCAAAACAAAAATTCATAGATCTAATTAGTCCCCAACGAAGTTGCCAATTTTGTTATCAAAAATTATTAATCAATGTATACAAAGATTGTTTCCCTAGTCTACATGGGGCAGATCTAGAACAAAACACACACAGCAATGCATCATTTCCCTAGATTGTCAAAACACTTGAATGTAAAGATTTCTTACCTCACAGTGGAGATGATCATTGCCTTCTGAATGCTCTTGTGATCAGTTGTACCTACAAAAGAATGTAAAGGAACAAGATACAAAAGTGAAAGCAATAAGATAATTCAATAGCCCATGCTAATGATCAAGGAGAAAAACAATGAATAACTCATATTAAACACAAATTATTCATGGGAAAGGGAAACATATTTGTATTAATAGAGATAGAGAAGAAAACTACAACCAAAGCCTTGATGTTGAAGCCTTGTTCTCACAATGCTCTTGACTCACAATCAAAATCTCTACAATATCTCACTCACAAGACCATAGTCTTTTTCCTCTCACACTTAGAATGATTCCACCAGCACAAAGTTGCTTTATTTGGTCCTCCATCACTCATGGGGGAGAGTTTGCTTATATAGGCCAAAGGGGACCAAATGGGTTGAGATTCTTTGGGAGGAAGGTGAGGGTTCATCCCTATAGGTTAGGAGTATGAGTGCCACCTACTCCAATTAGTTGGGATAAGCCTCCATGAGGACTTTCATCTAGAAGGTTCTCAAAATCTCTTATTTTTTCCATTTTGAGAGTGTTGACGCTCTTTGCACACTAGCATAAGGCATTGGGGAGGGATGGATATATTTGTCCAAGAGAAACAAGTGTCACCTACGCTTCCTGTCATTGGGAAAAAGGTGTCAGGCTTGGCTGACTCCCTATATCAAAAGACAAGCTGCATCAAGGCTCCTAGAATTGGGAAAAGACTCCTCCAAAATATATTCTGGCCAATGGACTTCAATGGATTTAGGAAAGGTGACCATTTTTAGGTGTGACAATGGGGTCCCCCATAATTTATTTATTTTCAAAACTAAGTGCATCCCTAAGGCTCCACAGTTCCCCAAAAAATCACAAGTGCAACATCAACAATGAGCCACAGACCTTGACCCCAGGGTTTCTATGAAAACAACCCATCTCAAGTGCCACAGGAAAACCCCATATTGCATTGTGGACTTGTAAGGGAGGGATTCATTAAGAATACATTCTTTTAAGATGGCCAGTCACCCGTCCCAATCATCAAGTCATCACTCATCCATCTAATAGTCGTCATTCATTCAATCATGCAAGTTGTGTTAGTGATACTTTTTGTCGGACGTAACTGTATTTGCCAAATTTGGAAACATTGGTGAAGGATAGTGGTCATAAAGAAAAATTACTACATTAACAATCACTCGAAAAGGTAACAATGGAAAGGGTAGGACTGAGTTTTTGTCATCCCCAGTCAAAGAGACCACATGAGTGAAGTTGGGGGTGCACAGAAAGAGAGGCATCCCACAGGAGTGATGGTGTTAATCCAGAGAAGGAGAGAGATCTTGTGCACCGTTGGTCATCATGGTTAGCATTCAATGTGAGAGGCGTGAAGAAAAAGAGAGAGTCTCCAAAAAGTTGTTCATCCCATCCAAGATTCAAGAAGAGAGGTGGGGGGGGGAGCAGTGAATGTGGAAGCAGATCTTTCACATCATACCTATCTATAAGGAGAGCGAAGGAATGCGAAGGAAGCATCAATTTGTTGATAGAGTGAAGATTCGAAGTAAGATCTGTAGATAATGTTGATTGTGTTAAGCAATGAGGAGAGTTAGTTCCACCTTAAGTTGAGTGTAGTGCATGACATAAGAAATGCTTAGAAATGGAGATGAGTCTTATGGACAAAAAGGGTCACACTGAAAGTAAAGCACTGAAGGAAAATCTCATGCCACAGGTGGTGCCAATTATGGCAGAGGTTGAAATTAAGGGTTCACTACTAGGAAGGGTCCCCTTTTTGAAGTATCAAGAATTAAATATCTTAGATGAGTCATAGTTTCCAGATATTGCAATGGACAAGTACACAGAAATATAGACACGCGGGAAGGAACCATATAACTACAAGCTTGGGTGAATCAACTCCATAAGTCAGAAATCATCGCCTTGATGGACATTCCACATTTTAGGAGGGGAGCGTCCATCAACATCTGCACGTGATTCCTCCTCATATCCCTGCATAGAGAGTAACTATGGCACCAGAAGTATGAGATTACAAATATGGTAATTCCTAAGGTATCTAGGCTTCCACGCAATGGCGTAAATCCAACAAAGGCAATTGTGAATGCTTGTGAAAAATAAATTTACAAGAAGTACCATACGTGTAGAGGAACGCATGGGTACATAATCTCTGTGATATCAGAGCACGAGGTATGATTCACATAACAAATCCTTGCATGCAATATGTTGAGAAAATATAACAAGGAATAGTGCTTAGCGGGAGTCTACATTGCGATAGAAAAGTGCACGATGGTCCAATCCATGGTGTGAGCACCATATTTGAGGCAGGAGTTCCTCAAGGACTTCCTAGATGCATAGGACTGCAAAATATCGTTTTGGTAGTATAGAAACCTCTACCTGATTACACGTACAATCACCCCACCCTTGAATACTTTGTGGTGGAAAAGTTCTTGGTGTTGCACCACCTGGCCGCCCAAGAGTTCCAAGTAGAGGTGGAGACTGCATTTTAGCATAGGTACACAACCATGCTAATGGCCACAACACAGTCATTCAGGATTCCATGGTCACTTGTGGATAGATACAAGGATGTGGTAATATTTGTGGTCGACTGTCACAATTTTCTAATTAGATCGTGCATGGAACCCATCTCGGGTGCCTACATCCTACCACTCTGCATCATGTCAAAGCTGCAAACATGCAATGGCCGCAATACCTACAGATATTTTTAGATTTATGTGTGGAGATCCTATAAGCATCAAAATCCATACTAATCATCCTCGAGGAGCAAGCACCAGCACTAGCCTTCTTAAGCAATCGTCCTGCTTGAAAGAAAAGTACAATCATGAGTTAATTCCCTCACAGTAGGACGACGACTCCAACAAGAAGAAAAAGACATCTCCTTCACCACCATCGAAGTAGGACCCAAAGGAAGAAGAAGAAACTGAGTAACAGTTCCCACTGGTAGGAACCCTTGGAATGAGGCCTCCTAGTTCAGTCTGGTGCAACATTTTTGCAAAGTTTGGCACTGAGGTCGAACAAGGGGAGGAGAAAGCACTAGATCACATAGAGGTGTTGTTCCAGGAGAAAGGAGAGCATGGCACCCCCGAGACAAATCACGCAAAATCTGACACTACGACGATCCCAACATTCATCCAACAGCTACGGTCAAACCTAGAGGTCACGTAAATTCTCCAAAAATATAGCGAAGAGCATCTCGAGGAGATGAGCATAGTCTTACATATTGTTTTGGGTACAGCAGTAGCACAGACATCAGAAGTTGTTAGTACTAGTCGAGTACAAGAGCTATAGAAGCAGGTCGAGGAGGCATTTGACAGGAAGCTGAAGTTGAACCCTTTGGCCATCACTATGGTTTATCCCCCCATTACCTTAGACACCCAACCTCTGGCATATATAGAACTGAAATTGCACATGATCCCAACAAAGGACTTGCACTATTACATGACAAAGATATTCACCGAGTTGGGTGAGCGACATGCGCAGTTGGGCCACTCCTATATCAGGATTAAGCAGAGGAATAAAGAGGTAGTATGCACATGAGATCAACTCGAAGCATAGTTGGATAAGGTATACGATCTGCTACTAGTTTCCAGTACTTCAACTGAAAGTTAGTTGCAACATGAATAGAAAATCGCCCATATCAAGGACACAGTGGTTGCGCTCCAACAAGAAGCGACCAAACTCCGAGCATAGATCAATACAGAGCCATACCTGAAGGGGTTGAAGCTTGCAAAAAATATTGAAGAAATAGCACAGGTGCCAACTCAATTCAAATATTAAATAACGACCTTGGCAAGGGTCGTGGAATACAGTTTCAATATCTAAAACCACTGCGGGATGTGCCTGAGTTGTATCAAGTGGACCAGCATATAAGGGACTCTGAGGCAATGGTTAGTGCAAAGAAGCAAGGCCTAGAGTAGTTGCCTCTTCATGTGAAGAAAGAAACAATTATGAAGATTACTACGTTTACCAAGCAGATCACTATGAGCATAGCAAAGCAACATGTTTGTATTAATTTATTACTGAGAGTAATTTATTACTGAGAGTGGGTGAATCAGTAATTGCCTAGACATGTACAATTTTAACTTATGCAAATTTTAGCAGATTTAAAACTTTCCATCATTCACAATAATAATCAAAACAGTGCATATATGTGTAATTACATCAATGGGAGATTAAGTCTCCAAACACGAGCACCCACTCTTGCAACAACTCCAATTTGTGTAAGCACCAATTCATGATATTTAGGCACCAACCTAAATAGATATTAGTCTAACAATGCAAACTACGTCTTGCGGCTTCAAGCTTTGAACTGTGGAAAAAATTTCGCTCTCCTGTTACAGAAGCATGACCTTCCAATTGATCTCTAGCATGGACTAAAAGGAGGCTACGACCCCTTTATTGTTATTTGCACCTACAGGAAAGGATGCTACTGCACCCTGATTGTGTTTTCCAGTACCGACTAGAAGGAGGCTATGACCCCCTGCTCCTTGCCCCGTCTAATCTCCTTGATATGAAATATTATTGTATGGAAAAAATGTAAATAGAGAAATATCTTTTCTACAAATTCAACAACTGATGTAACATTTTGATCTTCGTCTGTGTATTTTTGTCTAAACAAACAGTTACCCAAAATATAATGTGCGAACATAACTATGATATGCTTCTTCTCAGCTGATATGTGTTCTGCGTCTAAATCGAGTTTCTGTCTCAGTCACATTAGCTTCTCTACGATATGTGTCTTTACTAAGCAAGAACTCTACACATCCAAACTATGGGTATCCTTTCTTCTAGTGCACTTACTCGCTATTCATTCTTGACTATATTGCGCACTACGAATCCGCTACAGAAATATATTTTTAGATATCAACAAGTCATTGATACCCCCAAGAAATTATGAAGCTTGTCAAATAGTTATTTCATATCTTCATTTCTTACAATCTTACTTCACCTCATCCATATCTTGCTTATTTATAATCTTTTTTGCTCAAGATATGTGTCCAAGTTAGTGAATTCTCTTAACTTCAAATGACACCCCACTAGATTGTGTCTTTAGCAAGTTAGGATTTGCGTGAGCGTGCTTCTTTTCGCAAATTATCTTTGTGTAGTTTATGACGCACATATGCCAACATCCTTATGGGACTTTTGTACACATCGATTTGTTACTTATGTTGCTTTACAAATCTTTGTACCACTTACCAACTTCTTTGTGGGACTTTTATCCATAAATTTGTTTCTCTTTATTCATAAGTCTCACAAATAGTATATGAGCATTTAGTTCATTTTCAGTGTTCTTCTATGTGTATGAATATGTGCACATTTGCAACCAATGTCATGGTGGTTTTATTGTTGTTATGTGACTTCCATTTTCTTTAATTTCTATTTCTTCAAGAAGTTGGCTATGAGAGGAAGTATTTTAGAAATTCCATCTTATTCTTTTGACTTCTAATCCATTTGATCTTTGATCCTTTGACATCTTTGACTTCTGATTTTTTATCCTTTGACATATTTTAATTGACTTATGATCTTTGATCCTTTGACATCAATGACATCTACCCATTTTTCATTGATGTCAATATTTCCTTGAATGACAGTACTCATATCAAACTCCCCCTGAAGATGTTCACACGTCAACACTGTCTTATATCCTGAAGATGTGCATCAAAGAATTTTTTGTGATCATGTTCACACTCTTCTTTTCAGTTTCTTTACCATTGCTCCCCCTTTTATTGGGATCTTCCTCTTTCATCTTCATCTTCTCTCTATCTCTCCTTCTTTCAACTTCTCTCCCCCTTTGATCAATGGAAAAGGGACCTTTCATTTAGCTATCTCCACCTAGATTTGTGCTCACTTCTTCAAGTACGTCAAGTCACATATAATTTTGTATCTGCATCAGATGTAGTGGACTAACTTTTTTCCTTAACCATGTTTTATGTGTCTACCTTAATGCATTCTGCAAGTGGTCTTGTCTTAAACTGTGGATACAAGGTGTTTTATTCCCTTCACTAAATTCGCACATATTTCCAACCTTTTGCATGGGAGAAATTGATGTGTCTGATATGGTGCCCATGTGGTGTTTTCATACTATATCTTTAACTCTAACATCATTCCTCCAAATCACCTTTTACCGTACGCATTAAATTTTAACTCATTATGATTTTCCTTGGATTGTGTAATGCATGAATTCTCTAGTTTCGACGTCCCTTCAATTTATGTTCAACTGCATGATGAGTTTTCTTCCTAATTCTATAAGTTGGAAGTAGTTTCATTATGTTCACCACCTTGTTTCATACTTTGTCAAGCTTATCAGTCATTTGCATCTTGATTTGCCATTCTTCAGTCATCTTTCATCATCACATCTTATTTACAACATTTGAATATTTCCCTTAACACCCTTCACACAATGGTTCAATCTTACATGCAAACCTTGGACGGCTACGGATGGACATAGGTATTTGAAAAAAACAAGTAACTGAATCCAATTTCTTTCTCTGCTCCAAATACACTGTCCAATTTGAGTAGGTGAGTGGATCTTTTGGAAAAACAACAACAACAAACATTCAATATTTTGAGTTGTTATGGGGTTGATCCCAATTCATCAATTTCAACACTGGATCGTCTTCCCCTATTGCAGTTGCCTAAACCTACAAAGCCATATTCGATGGACTTGGACTTGAATCTTTCACCTTTGTCTGCTAGTCATGTTGAAGAAGTTGACCTCGAGTTGCATCTATGATTCATATTTTGGCATCTTCAATGTTTTTGTGCTTCAATTTTTGTCCTTAATGCCCAATTTTGTCCTGATGTAATGTGAGATTTGTGTAGTGATGGCATGTTACAAGTTTATTTGATTTCATATTATTTTATGCACAACTATATTTCTTTTACAATAACAACAACACATATCAATATATAAAGTAACAATTCTTCAAATTAATTAAATGAACACCCACTTACCTTATCAATCCCTGATTGTTTTATTATACCTATTTTTTTACTCAAGGATCTTGCATAACCCTTCTAGGTTAATGTGAGAAGCAATCACTAGTTGTCGATATTGTGATTCTTGTTTTCATCTTTTGTGGATTCCTGGGATATCTTTCTTATCCCTATCTTCTTGATAGACTAAGCGACATTTTCTTTGTGTGCGCTTTTGATGTGCTTCTGAGACACATTTATTTCCCAAACCTTCTAGCGCACACTCAACCTTTGCTCTTGGGGTGGATAATCTTCAACAATCTAGTGCCAACTAGATTCCCTTTGCTTTTGTATTTTTAGGAAACATTGCGAGGACTTGTGGCCATATTTATTACACCCAAAGCAATTTATAGTGTGATAGTATTTTGTTGTGCATCCGACAAAAATACATCTCCAACATCTGATTGTATTTTTGTATCTAGAAGCCTTTGCATACCAGGGTTTCTCATTCCTTGCAAGAAGTTTGGGTTTTCTTTGAAAAGTAACCCGTTGGTTGAAATCAAGTTCTCCTTTGTCACACATGCCACTATTAGCTTTCACAAATCCAATATCGATCTTTTCTGTTGGAGATCGTTGGCAGATTAGAATTTCATCCAGGATAATCGAGTTGTTGTTGAACTTATTTTGAGTTTCTACATCAATACGTACTTCATCCTTTCCTTGAATTGCATTGACTGTTTTTGAGTGTGAAGCATCTGATTTTTTCAACACAATTTGTTTATGCAGTAGCTCATTCACCAATTCTGACTCCCTCCATGACTTCTCAAGTGCACACTAGTTTTCTTCTATTTCGTTAATTTTTCTTTTTGTGCAATGTAATTTCTCTTATTTAGTTCTCAATTGTTTCTTTAGGTCTTCATGCATATCCCCACTCTACTTGATCAATCATTTTGTTGTTCCAAGTTGTTCCTTTAGTGCTTTATTCTCTTTCATTTATTTCTTCAAATCATCTAGAGTGTTAATCAATTCACCTTCCCAGTGGACACCAAAATTGTCCTTATCTTCAAACTTTGGACATCCTTCAGAGAAAATAGGATTTTCAAACTTCAACGAGTTCATGTGACTTCATTGGTGGAGTGTTTGTTTTCAACAGTTTTCTCCAACTTGAATAGTTCTTTTGAGTTGATTTCTTCTTTCATCAAATTTCAAAGAGGGCGAGTAAATTCCATTGTGCGTCCATTACTTCGCATATTTAGATATACTAGCAGGAGATCCTTTTGTTCAATATTTTCCTTCCGACACATTCTCATCCTAAATTAGGGCCATGAATAATAATCCTTTGGATTGTCACTCTCTTCTTCATCTAAAGCACTATTCTCTTCGGTGTATAATATTTTCTCCTATCTCTGGAATTTATTCTTGTTCACAGTTCTATTGATGCTTGCCTCTTCGTTCTCGATATTCTAACTCTTCCTCGATTTCACTTTCTCGGTTTTCTTCATATGTGCATTTAGAAGAAAAATGTTTAATTATTCCACATTTAAAAGGTAGTTTTCCTTTGTACTTACCTTTTCCTTTCTTTAGTATCCTCACAAATTTGGCCTCTTCTTCGTCTTATAGTTTAGTTGTATTTCTGCATTCACTTCTGTTGGATTTGGGCTTCCCCGTTTCTTTGAACGCAACCTCTTTCATGGATACATTCTAAGGTTCCATTCTCATTTTGTATGCTATGAGAACTCCATATAGTTCATCCTTCGTCAGGTCGTCCAAATCACTTATGTCTTCTAGAAATTACACATTTGGATTGAATCGTGTGAGAAGAGTTCTCATGATATTTTGCACAACATACTTCTCTTTAATAGTAGCTCCAAGTCTTGTTATGCAGTTCACTATCTCATCGTCTCTCAAGAAGTATGAGGAAAAATATTCTTTCTCCTTCATTTTGAGAGTTTCAAATTGCACTGAGAGTGTTTGCGATTTGGACTTCCTAACTTTGTCATTGCCTTCATATATGCTTCTTAGTTTACCCCATACTTATTTTTTTGTGGTGCACCACATTACTTTGGTGAACTCAACATCTGCTAACCCACATAATATGGTGTTCTTTGCTCGTGCATTCCATTCATATTGTTTTCTATTTTTTAGATCAATGGCCGTTGTTCTAGAGGTTGAAAGCTTGTCGTTCACTTCTGACTCATCTACAACTTTTGGAAATTCATAACCATCCTCTACTAATTTCCAAACATCCATGCCAAGTGATTGCAGGTAGACTTCCATTTTGATTTTCCAAAAGGTATATTTTGAACCATCAAATCTTGGAGCCCTATTAGTGGAAAAACCTTCTTACTTATCCATATCTACAATGGATCGGTCTTCCATATGTTAGTTTATTTACTGAAGACACCCAATCTAATACCAATTATTGGTATTAAGTTATTACTGAGGAGGGTGGTTGAATCAATAACTGCGTAAATATGTACAATTTTAACTTATACAAATTCTCGCAGATTTAAGACTTTCCAACATTCACAATAATAATTATAACAATGCACAAATACTTGAGAACAAATGTATATCTATAAATATATATGTGTGTAATTACATCAGTGGGAGATTACAGACTCCAAACATGAGCGCCCATCCATTTCAAGTGTTAACCTGATCCCAAGTACAATATGTGGATTCTTGGCACCGACCTCCAGCAACTTCAATCTGTGTAATCACCAATTCACGATTTCCAGGCACCAACCTGAAAAGATAACAAGTTGACTGCGCAAATGCGACTTGCAGCTTCAAGCTTTGACCTATGGAAAAATTAAGCTCTCCTGTTATGGAAGCGCCAACTTCGGTTTGTTCTCCAGCACCGAATAGAAGGAGGCTACGACCTCCTAAGTTTTATATGCACCTCCAGAAAGGATTTTGTTGCACCTTGATTGTGTTTTCCAGCAACAACTATAAGGAGGCTATGACCTCCTTCTCCTTTCCCCGTCCAACCTCCCTCGTATGAAATATGATTGTATGGAAAAGTTACATATAGAGAAATATCTTTTCTTCAAATTTTGCAACGGTTGTAACCTTTTGATGTACATCTGAACATATAGTTTGCCAATATACGATATGAGAAAATAACTGTGATATGCGTCTTCTCAATTGATCTATGTTCTACATCTGAATCGAGTTTACAGCTCAATCACAGTAGCTTCTCTTGGATCTGCATCTTTACTGAGCAAGAAATTCGCACATCTGAACTACGAGTATCCTTTATTATAGTGCACTTACTCATTGTTCATTTCTTACTGTATTGCGTACTGTGGCTCTGTTACATAAAGATATTCTCTATGATCAATGAGCCATTCATAACCCCAATAAATTATGAAGCTTATCAAACAATTATTTCATATCTTCATTTCTCACAAGCTTACTTCACCTCATCCATCTCTTGCTTATTTATAATCTTCTTGACTCAAGATATGTGTCTACTTAGTGAAGTCTCTTAAAAACCTATGATGCCCCACTGGATTGTGTCTTTAGCAAGTTAGGATTTGCGTTGGCATGCTTCTTTTTTCAAATCATCTTTGTGTAGTTTATGACGCACATATGCCAACATCCTTGTGGGACTTTTGCACACATCAATTTGTTACTTATGTTGATTTACAAATCTTTGTACCACTTACCAACACATTTGTCTGACTTTTATACATAATTTGGTTTCTCTTTATTCATAAGTCTCACAAATAGTATATGTGCATCTGTGTCATTTTCAATGTTCTTCTATGTGTATGAATATGTGCACATTTGTGACCAATGTCATGGTGGTATTATTGATCCTATGTGACTTCCACATTATTTCAAATGTATTTCTTCAAGTTGGGTGTGAGAGGAAGTCTTTTATCAATTCCATCTGATTTTTTTGACTTCTAGTCCATTTGATCTTTGATCCTTTAAAATCTTTGACGTCTAATATTTGATCCTTTGACATATTTTAATTGAATTCTGATATTTGATTCTTTAACATCAGTGACAACATTTATTCGACACAACAAACAATCATTCAGATTACCATCGAGGTGTAAGAGGAGGCACAAAAACATTTTAATGACCTATCGAAACTCCACATTGAGGCAATTGAGTTTCTTCCTCTTGTAGAGTAGGCTAAACCAGAAGTAGGGAAGATTAAGAAGGAAGATGTGGACTCATTTACGGTTCATCTCACTGACATCACCAATGAATTTGAGTCTATTAGAACTATCTTTCAGGATTTTGACAACATCCTACGCACGCGCTTTCCCTTGGTGTTAACATTAGAACCATGAGTTGTGTGTCTCGGGACGAGCCACTTCTTAGTCTTGGGGGCCTATTGGTGCCCAAGTTTTAGATCAATAACTATGCACCAAGACAGATAGTTAGAAGCAGGTGCGCACCAATAGAAGACAATTAGAGTTATGTGCCAAGTTAAGTTAGCAACTGCACACTACCAACATTTTTCAATTTTTGAACCTAAGCCTATAAAAAGGCATATTTTGTAAAGGGAAGGGTTTTGTTGGACTTTTGATATAGAGTACTACTATTATGATATGAGTTGATATCTCTAGTATGTTGCCATGTTTTGGTTATGTGACTATGTTGTTGTATGAATGATTACCATTACATTGTTGAGTTGAGTTTATAACCACGAAGTGTATCCATTTTCTATACAAGTAATATAATATAGTTATTGTCTCATATTTGCTTTGCACGGTTTCTTAATGAATGAATGTATGATGGATGCTTAGTAGTTTAAGAGATGAATGTCATCTTGTAAATGATTCATATGCATGCTTAGGTGAAGGATTGTCCTATCCTGTGCATCATGGATTCAGGCTTCTGTGTAATTTCATGCACGTGTCCTAGGTGAGACCTTACTCTACTTACAAAGTATTGAAAACATCGGCACTTGTGGGTTTTTTCGGCCACACATAAGTTGAACCCAAATTTTGACTAAACCAACTAGGCCAACAATAGGAAGGTTGTGATTACTATCAGGGAGGGCTCTCTAGTATTTGTCTTGTAATGTTTAAACTTAGACATTGTTTCTTGAAAACAAGGATTGTTCCCTTGTCATTTATGTTGCAAACATCTAAGATATCAATTCCAAGTGCTATTATAAAAGGATATATTGATGTTAAGAAAGGGGATCATTGTATTTTAGCAAGTTTATGATATATTTCATAACTCTGTTTGTGCTCCTTATCTAAAAGCATGATGGTGTTTATTTTGTTTCTTAAACCTAGGGAGTCCATATCCTTTAGAGGGGGAGAACTCTAGAGATAAGGAGTTGTCTACTCTTGTTTATAGATTGTTTATATGGTTTGGGTGTAGTTCTAGCTTAATCCTATAGAATTGGTTTGTTGTTTTCAATATTTTTTTTGTGTATGTGTGGTTTTTGAGAGCATTTCTAGTTCACATCTATGTTAGATGTCATTAGTAAAGCTACATAACTATATATGGTGAGAAGTGATTATAACAATAATCAACATGGCATCGTAATACTATAATTGACAAGAAATCAATCTTATTTATTCACACTTCAGGTTGACAAAGACTAGTTAAAATATCGATATCATTCATGTTAAACTGCAAAACTTGTTCTTAGAGAATTGAGTTTAAAATGAGCTTTGATTATTCATATTTTTTTATTTGGGGTTGAATATGAATATTAGCATATGAATGCTTTCTTCATTGATTAGATTAGAGAGTTCATTTATACACTAGGCATTCATTTGGAAATAATCAGTCAATTCAAGTAACCTAATTCTACATATATATTGCATTGGTATCTCGCAAGTACAAACTAACTATGGGTTGACAATTAAATGAGCAGTAAATTAGTCCTTTTGTTTCAACAAAAACATAGGCATATAATTTGTCTACCATATTTCCTCGAAAGGGTTCATAAGTTGTAGGACCCCAACTCACCAAAATACGTCCCATCACTAAAATGGGCCCTACTATCCTTTAGCTCCAATTTTTGTCACCCAAATAGAACCAACATAGATGACAAACTATATCGTAATCCATTTTGAATCAACTACATAATGTTGAAAATAGTTCATTCTTGTTGTATGAGGTCATTGGATAAAGTACGTGAGGTTTGGATAAGTTGCCATCTTGTGTAATTTTAGTGTGTACTTATAATATATTTTTGTAAGCTTTTGTGCGTTGCTAAATGATTATTAAAAAATTTAAAAAGTTAAGAAGCCTCATTAGGAAAATTTAAGTTTTTTTTTAAATTAAAACTTCATTTAAACTCTATTAATTGACAAAAGTGTGTATATGTTTGAATAGAAAATAAAAGGCAGGCCACTATCACAACCTCCACTAGTAAATCTAAAATATAAAATAATAAGTATTAGCCCAAGTTAAAACACCTATCATCACAAAGTCTCAATCATAATTATTAACATAAAACATAAGACCTATACATAACATAAATAACTACTCTACAACTCAACTAAACACAAAATAAGGCTAACCATGATCATATAGAGCCTTGCCCACCTAATCACTAAGGATAGATCCACCCATCAATAAACAAGTTACCAAATGATACACTATAAAGATCCAAGAAATATAATACATATGCCCTCCTATAATTCCAAACCTATCAACCAACCCTATGAGAAGGCCTAGTAAAATTTGACCTACTGAAGTCACATTGAAAACTCAACTATAAAGATTTAGATACACTTTATTCTTTATACATAAACCTAGTGTCAATACTCTAAAACGGCCTATAAATCTTTTATTTTAAAAAAACTGAAAATTAATTTAAATAATGTGAATGTATTATAACCCACATTGATTGTATTTACTTAACTTCCATTAAAATATAATATGAAATGTGTATTTCTAATAATTAAATATTAATAATTTACATTACAGAGATGATCTCAAAAAGCATCATGTCACTTATGAGAATTGAACCTAAGTGATGAGGGTAACAATCATTCCTCCCAACCACCCAAGCTACATCCAATGGACTATAAATCTTAAAACACTTAACCATTTAAACTAAACATTAATCTTAAGCTAATTATTAATATATTTTTTTCAATTTACAAAACTTATTTGAAAAAATAATAATAAATACGGAAACAAACCTTTACCGACTTACAATCCACAAACTTATTTTTACACTCCAACTTATTTTTAAATAATGATTCCCAAACTTACCAATATTTTGTTTTTATTATTGAATAAAATATAAACAAATACTTGCTAAATAATTTTTATATAATATATCAATACTATGACATATAATAATTGTTATCATGTATTACCTACTACCACCACCAATAATAAAAATAATATTGGATTGAGAAAATAAAAATATTCGAGGATAGTGATGTCAAGAATATGTATAGTCAAACCTCATGTGACAAATAATATTTGTGAAAGAATGTTATATATCAACCTTTAGCATATGTAATATAATATAATCAATTGCGAAAATTTCACATTCAAGTGTGTATGGTTGCACGTGTCTTATGTGATCGTACTTTTATATCTAATGAACTTTTAAGTCATTATTTCTCTTAACATCTAGATCCAGATTGGATGGTTATTGGCCAATCTTGTCTTTTGTTGTAAGAGGCTCTTTCTAGGATAACGTCTTATCATCTTGTTTTGGATAGAGGCTCTTTCTGCATTATTTTGATGTAGAATAATGTGCATCATTTCCCTATCACTAAGAAGGTGACAGATATCAGGGGGCATTTTATGTTATGAATAAAAAGTATATATATTTTTAAGAAGGTGATAGAGATAAGTGGCACATTTTATTTTATATAATACAAAAAGTAAGTTTATAGTGAAATTTTGAAAAAGTAAATGTATATATAGATATAGTAGGACATGGAAAATTTATTACGCAAATGATGGGTGAAAGAGATTCAAGGAATGTATAGGTATAATGTAACTTGGAGGTAGATGGAACTATATGTCATCGATATTTTGAGTTATTGAGCATACCAAAACTTATCAAATGGCAACATCACATGGTTTCAACAGTACTTCGAACACCATTTCACATGCTCCTCTAACGTTGGGCCTCTCCTCACACATGTATAGAGTCTTGATGGGATCGGTGTCAAGGGGTGGTATCAATGCATGCGTTAAGTTATATGAGGAGGTGGCATTTCTAATGAGTAATCCTTTAATGGGTTAGTGGGAGATGTGGGTTGTCAACGTATTTGAATTGCTCTTTTCAATGAACCAATTAGTTCATTTAGATTGGGTAAGTAATTTGTGTTGTTCATCTCATTATATTTCATCTATCAAAGGTGTTGCTTATCTAATCAGAATGAGATTGTCAATTGGATTGAAGTTTCATGGTAGTGGTTCAGCGAAACAATTGGAGGAGATTGTACTAATAGGTGTATAATACCCATGAGGAGAGGGGGGTATTTTTTCGTTGGTTGGTGATACATGCTTTCAGAACCAAGGTTATTTTATGTCGTTGGTGGTTTTGATTATTAGGTTTTGATGTGTAGGAGGTAGTTACTAATCCTATTTTGGGTAAGAGAAGGAATATATTTCTCCTTTTTTAGGTGGTAATCCAATAACTATGGCCTCAGGAACCACCCCAAGTGGCAGTAGTCCCAACGGTATGTGGCAGTAGTCCCAATGGTATGAAAAGTTGGGATGATAGGGAGTTTGGTGTTGGGACGAGAGATGGGAATTCTAAAAAATGCAAAGAATGTGTTAAGCTCATAGGGGATCTAATCAAACTGGTTTTAGATAATGATATGGGGATGGATGATGTTGTAAGGATGGTGTCCAAGGCTATGGTGGCCATACTTTTGGGTAGGAAATGGGAGAAGGGACTCTTGGGGAATGGGCAAAGACATCATAGGATCATGTGGTTGAATATGTACCCAAATTCTTCATTCTTACTCGCGAGTGGTTGGGGTTTATTTTTAAGTATGAGGAAGATGACTTCAAGATCTTGGACTCAATGCAAAAGTGAGGGACAACTATATTATTTTGGAAGTAGTGGACTCCATTTTTCAATGCAATAAAAAAAAGTGAGCCTTATTCCCATATGGTACAAGTTGTCTAGCATACCTATGGACTTTCAGTCCATCGATGCCTTTAAATCCATTGGGAGTGAAGTAGGCGTTTTTTATGAAGCAGATGTGATCTTTGTTGACTTTGGTGTGATGATGGTGGAAAAAAATTTGGTTGTTGTAGACATCCGAGAAGGTCTAGCGTTGGAGATGATTCTACAAAAGGGCTCTAAACTCTTCACACAAGGTCTATATTATATAGGAGTTACATTTCAAAGTTTTAGATGTCAAGTTTATGAGCATGTGGTGAAATATTGTAATTTATCTTTATATCCAGGTTCTTAGATGAAGAAGGGTAATTGCGAGGATAAGGGGGGAATTCAAAAGTAATCAAAGGAAGATATAGTGATGAGTGTCAATTCATAGGTGTCATAGGTTAAATTGTCATTTGGTGAAAAGATGGATATCGAGAAAGAGTTGAATGATTTTTCTGTCAATGGGGTGAAAGAAGTGTTGAAAGTGTGTGCCCAATCGATCCATGAAGAAGTGAATAAGAAGGAAACTTTCGAGGAAGGCTTAGAGTCATTTGGGGATCCAAATCTATCATTAAAAGGTATGCATATCAATGATCTTGTTTCATTAATCAGAATTACGCCTATTGTGAATGGGATATGAAAGAAATTTGCATCGGATTTTACGAGTATAAATGGTTATGTGGTTTATGCAGGGATGGGGTTCATGGGGAAGGGAGGGGTGGCTTGTTTTATTCTTCTATATTTGAAAGATTGGGTTCCATGTTAAGGAATGGGGATTAAGAGGATTTGTCTTACAAACAAAAAATGTTACTTCGATGTCTTTGAATGATATGGAAGTTAGATTTGAAGGACCCAACATATATATCTTTAGGCCTAGAAAAAAAGGGATTTTTGGATAGGGAAGGAGGGGAAGAAAGGGTTTTGGACATGAATGATATGAAAGGTAAAAATATTGGTACCAAAGGTAGAAGGTCCACCCTACCACTAGCCCACGAGAAGGAAAACCAGAAGATTCAAGATGGAAAAAAAATTATCAATTGAGGGGGTTCTTAGAGTAAGCCAACCCTTGGTTTTTAATTCCTAATGATTGTATTGTCNGGGGGGGGGGGGGTGACAAAATTTGTTTGGAATTAAAAAGGTCCTTTCTTTGTGGGAATTTATTTCTTTTGATTCAAGAGGTGGATATGGTGGTTTATGGTCAAGATGGAGGAGTAGAGTTATTCTATGTACTAATTCTTGGGATTGTGTCTTAGGATTGAGGATGTCATTATTCTCTTAGGATCTAGGACTACATTTTTTAGTACTGAATCTATATGGTCCTTATGGTGAAAGAATCTCCTTTTGGGAGAAGTTTCTTAGAACAAAGAAGTTGCACAGTTACCATATCATTATAGGGGGTGATATGAATTTATCTATAGGAAATGTTGAGGTTTGGGCTGAAACTACCCAAGTGGATCCACTCTCAAACTTCTTTCTCAAGTACTTGGAACAAAGACCTTTGTGCGATGTATTTTTCGATGAGAATCAAGCCCACTTGGAGAAATAAGAAAATTGGGTCTAACATGATTTCTAAGAGACCTTATATGTTTCTTGTGACATAGGATTTTTCAAATGATAAAATGAGAATTAAATAGTGGGTTGGTTCAAGTGGCAAATCTAATCATTTTTGTATCTTGATGGAGGTGAATTTGAGGGTGAAAATCCATCCAGTCCATTTAAATTCAATGCAAAATGGTTGGAGGATGACAACCGTATAAATCTGGTTAAGGAGCAGCGGATCCCTTTTGACAGGGAAAGTAGGGAATTTGTTTCTATTCAATTTGTGTCCAATCTAAAGAAGGTAAATTGAGCATCTACAAAATGGATGAGTGAAAGAAGACTAGAAAATGAGATATATATGACTGATTGAAAGTAAGACAAAGCATCTCTACATATAGGATTTGGAAGGGTTGTCGATGAAGAACACAAGACTTTAATTTATGATCTAGGAAAAAGAAGGAGGTAGATGTTGGATGAGAAGGAGGTTACTTAGAGACTAAAAATCAAAGCTTTATGGACAGAAAATGGCGATGATAACACAAAGTTTTCCCACCATTTTTATAACCAGAGGAAATGTTAAATTATTGAACCATTGATCTACAGGAAAATGAGAGCAATTGAGAAGTGAATTGTGCAGTGGAATATCAAGAACAATGTACACTAAATAAGACAAATTTGAGACAAATTTGATAAGAATTGATCAGTAAATTACAACATTAATCTTCATTATTCCCAACAGTATACAACGATGCTATAGTAAGGAGAATTTGAATCTACCAACTAAACCTGATTGACTCACTAACTAGGAGTGTCTAAATAATTGCATGGGAGCCACTAGTCTAACTCCTGATGTATAAATCAATCTGGCAATCAGTTAAACAAGTTAAACCAGTACTTAAACTGGTGAGGTAGGTGGAAAAAGGCACCACTTCCCCAGGAAGCCATGCAAAACTGGCACTAGACTAACTGAAAATGATCTAATTAAATGTAATTGAAGGTTGAATCAGCATAACTGACTACCTACCACAACCAAATGATGGAGGTTGTTGGTGGCACTCAAAGTGGCTCCTATAATGTAGGGAATGGTTTTAGAGGCACCTAAACTCATGCATGAAAATGCAGTAAGTGGCATTTAACCTCTATATGTGTTCCCCATACTCCAGTACAACAATAATGTCTCCCTATGCTAGACAATATGATCAAATAGACTATATATGGACAAGGGAGGATTATATAATCCTAACACCCCCCCTTAATCCTGACTTGGACAACTTTGGGCCCTGGAAACTAGGCCAAAAATCACCCATACAATCTAATGATAAATACTGCTTAATAAACTAAGGAAAATGGGGAAAACCTCATTGGAAACCACCCTCTTCAAAACAAGCAGGAACGGGAAAAACAAGCTATACTGAAGAGAAAATTTTCCTCTCTGGGTAATAACTTGCAAAAATTTTGCTACAATTTGCGGCACTATGCAGTAGTGTGGTTCTTCTATGCAGAAGCATCCTAAAGTTGTGCATGTGAACCTCATAATGTTCTTCTGATCTTATGGATGTTGTATGTGTTTCTTCTTTCTGGAGGAGGAATGGAATGATCTATTTTATTCTTCTATGGACCAAATGGTTGATCATTCCCTATCATCAAGTAGCACTTTTTTTGAAAGTTTTTTGCACCACTATGTAGATAACAAAGTTGTGTGAGAGAGTGCAACATGCTCATTCTGATACTGGGACCTTTTTCTCCTTCTGTCTTTTGGATTCCAAGCACCATCCCCATCTGCTTCAATGAGCTTTTAGGACCATTTAGGTTTAGGCCACTGATTTGGGATGGGAACTGGTTCTAGATCTAGATTCTCATGAGGTACATCCTCAATATCAAGATCATGTTGATCTTGTTCCTCTTCATCTGAATCTAAAACATGTGACAAAATATCATCATCAAAAGGAAATGGAAGAGTGTTTATACCTTCTTGTGCTTTGGATGGTGGTATATCAAGCAACTTATTTTCTTCAAACTGAACATTGCACTCTATGAAGCACTTCCTATTTGCAAGTTCCATCAACATTTATCCTTTTGCATCCTCAGCATATCCCAGCAGTATGCATTCACTACTATGGGCTTGGAATTCCTTCATATTATCCATGGTTATTCTGCACCAAGATTTGGAACCAAAAACTCTCAAGTGAGAGACATTAGGCTTATGCCCATGCAGTGCTTCGAAAGGAGTGGCCACAACCACTGATTTATGAGGCACTATATCATGTATGTATGAAGCACAATTACAGCTTCATCCCAAAGAGAAGGAGGAATATTCTTGGCTTCGAGAAGATAGGTTGCCATCTCCTTCAATGGTCTATTTTTCCTCGCAGACACACCATTCTGTTGTGGTGTGTATGGAACTGAGTGTTCCATTCGAATCCCCTCTGATTCACAATAATGTTGAAAAAATATTTTAATGTATTCACCTCCATTATATGATCTAATGGACTTGATATATTTCCTGAAACTATTCTCAATCAAATCTTTAAAAACTTTAAAAAAATTTGAATACTTCGGATTTATGTTTCATGAAATATACCCATCAGAACCTTGAACAATCATCAATAAAAGTAACAAAATACCTAGAAACATTAATTTATGTTGTAGGCATTGCTCATGAAATATCATTGTGTGTTAGATCAAGTGAAGAGGCAGCTCTAGTTGCCTTCCCAACTTCATACATCTTCTCTAATGCTTACCTACCAAGCAACCAGGACATACTCCATCTGATGTTTGGATGAGAGGCAAGCCTTCAACCATTTTGTCATTCTGAAAATTTTGGATATATTTGAAACTGAGATGCCCATATCTCTCATGCCATAGCTTGTTGGTGTTGTTGGAATGAATAAATAAAGTTGTTGGGTGTGAAACAAGCAAAAAATGAGAGAACTCATATGCCTTTTTAACGCATGGTTAGCAAACCCTTTCTCTATGATATTTCCAATAGATTTTTCTGTGATTTCAACTAAGTCAAAGTCGAATGTAACTCTCTTGGGAGAGCCTGTATGGTTCATCTGATAAATAGAGAAAAAAATTGTTGCAAGAGAGGGCACATATAGAGCATTCTTGAACTCACCATGTTGGATTTTAACATAATTCCAACATTTGGGATTTAGGAGTCATCTCTAATGTAAATTCTAGGTCTTCCTGATAGAGTGAGAGTGTAGAAAGATTCCCTGGAGGAAACCATGTGGTTGGATGCTCCAGAATCAATCAAGTAAGATTTTGACTAAGTAAGGTTTTCCTTCAAGGCATGGCATCTCTCATGATCTTCTATCGGTTGTACAATATCAGACTCATTTGCTCCTTGTGGTAGGGCAATATTGTTATGTTCAAGGAGTTTTGATAGCTGGTCGATTGTCTTCTTCATGCACTGGCTCTTTAGATGAAATCCTCTCATACAGTATGGACATCTAGTCTTCTCAAATTTCTTCTTTTTCTTGGAACCTGAGGCTACTTTGGAAGATCTCTAATTCTCCTTTGGATTTGAATCAGTGGCTTTGGGATACTTCCCTTTGTGCTTCCCTCTGGATTTTTCATTTTTTCAATCTGACATCAAGAGTGCTTGATTCTTGTAGGCTTGAATCACTCCCATTTTAACCAATTTATCTTGTTCTTGTATTAAGGACTCAGCAAAATCATCTAGAGAAGGCATCTTTCAATTGGGGAAGGAAGCTCTTCTAGAATGAAATGTAGAGACAAAGACCAAGTACTCGGACCCAAGATTTCTCAGTACAGACATCACAATTTGCTCATCTTTGCTCTCTAATCCACATTGTTTGCATTGCAGTACTTTGAACTATATTTAGTGAAGAATTGTTGAATAGATTCAAAATTGCTAGGTTGTAGAGCTATGAGTTCATTCTCCATTATGTGCCCTCGAAACTCATCTTGTTTTCCAAACAAATATTCAATATTTTCCCAAGATTCCTTCGGAGTCCTAACTCCCTCAAGATGAAACAAAAGATCTCGGGATATATGAGTGCAGCTGAAGCCGAAGGCCTCATCAAGCCAGTTCAACAAAAAATTTCTTCTCAACATACTGTTGGGGCTCAGTTTCTCTGCCCATTGTCATCTTATATAGACCAAGCTTGTGCGAGGCTACCCACATATCTGCCCTCCAATCAGAGTAGTTGAAGGGTGTAAGGGTTCAGGGTACGAGAGTTGAAGAATTCATCTATCTGTATGTTGAAACAGTCAATTCCTCAAGAAGCTAGATAGGTACCCATAAATATCAATGCAAAACCAAAATTAATTCGCAATCATGTCAGTTTCAAGCCTTTCCACCTCAACATGTACACTTTCTCAGAGTCTGTCACACCTGGATAGAATTCTCTGAACAGAATTCAAAGGGAGCAAGGATATCATTCCAAGATTTATGTGGAAACTCGGCTGCTTCTGGTGTACAATGGAGATCGAACAAGATTTGTTGCTAGCATGAACAAGTCTCTGATACCAAGTTAAATTATTGAACCATCGATCTACAAGAAAATGAGATCAATTGAGAGGTGAATTGTGCAGTGGAATATCAAGAACAATGTACACTGAAGAAGACAAATTTGAGACAAATCTGATAAGAATTTATCAGTAAATTACAACATTAATATTCATTATTCCCAACAATATACAACAGTGTTACAATAAGGAGAATTCGAATCATGTGGATAAGATTCGAATCTACCAACTAAACCGGACTGACTGGCTAACTATGAGTGTCTAAATCACTGCATGGGAGGCACTAGTATAACTCCTGATGTCTAAATCAGTACGACAATTAGTTAAACTGGTGAGGTAGGTGGAAAAATGTGCCACTTCCCCATGCATCCATGAAAAACTGACACTACACTAACCGAGAGAGATCTAACTAAGTAATTGAAGGTTGACTTAGCATAACTGACTACCTACCACAACCAACTGATGGAGTTTGTTGGTGGCACTCAGAGTGGCTCCTATAAAGTAGGGAATGGTCTTAGAGGCACCTAAACTGATGCATGAACTTGCAGTAAGTGGAAGTTAACCTCTATATGTGTTCCCCATACTCCAGTACAACAACAATGTCTCCCTATGCTAGACAATATGATCAAATACACTATATATGGACAAGGGAGGATTATATATAATCCTAACAGGAAAATGAAATTTGATATGAAAGATGTAGGGTAAAGATGGATGTCCTAAAACATGTTTTAAGGACTTGGTAGGGGAAAGTGTAAACCATTTTAGGAGGATTTTCAAGGAAGATAATAGAGCTTCAAATGTTGAGGTAGTCATAATGGGGACATTCGTTCGTAACTTTGTATCGAAGGATGATAATGTGATTTTGATGAAAGTTGTTTTGAAGGAATAACTTCAAGTTATGCTCCATTCCTTTCAAAAGAATAAGAGCCCTGGGATAGAAGGGTGGACTATGGAATTATTATTTGCATTTTATGAACTATTGGAGGAGGACCTACTTAGAGTGACTAAATATTCTAAGATATCAGGTTAAATTTTGGTAGCCTTTAAATATTCTTTTATTTCTTTGGTTTCCGAATATAATAATCTATTAATCTTTGAGGAGTATATGCCTATTTCTTTATTTGATTGTATTCAAGATAAGATTGAAGTATTTTCACTTCAACAAACAAAGGGGGTGATATCTCAGAGACAAGGATCTCTAAGGGGGGAATTAGGCATATAACTTAGAGTATATGATGGTTCTTCCAACATAATGATGGTATGGGTGTCCTCCCTCCTCCTATTCTCTCTCATTAATTCATTTTTAAGGAGTTTTTTAAATGGTTGAGATGGTTAGGAGGTAGTCCGGAGTAGTTATCATCGAGGAACTATTGTCCTAATTGTTTTATATCACGAATTTTGTGAAATTTTATATTTTTTGTGCATTTGATTATCCTTTGCACCTTGTAGGAGGGAAAGGTGTGTGGCCATACATGCTTCTCAAGGGAAAGTGTGTAGGGATCAAAACCTTCAGTTTTGTGGTATAATTTGGGGTGGAAAGAAGTGAGATCTATATTTGAGGGGTTGACCACCATTTTGGATGACTTCGATGTCGAATTCAAAACTCATCAATAGCTATTAGGGACTCTTCCAAATCATATTAGGGAGGTTTGGATCATGGTTAGGGAAATTTAAGTGTCGTTTGGGACTAGGGTCATCTAGATACCATTATAGCTACAAAAGTGCCAATTAGTGCTATAAAACAAAGAGGCACTTTGTACTTTGGGTTTCTTATGGTCTGGCTTTGAAATTTTAGGTCTTGTATAGAAGGTTATGTGTGTCATCCATTTCAACAAAATAACACATTGGTAAGGTTAGAAAAACCAACAACATGCTTCAAACGGACGAGTCAACTAAGTATGGTACAATTTTAACCCCTTGGGTAAACTATTTAGCATTGGGGATTTATGGTTTGGCCTTAGCTTATAATGAATGATGTCAAAATTTTGAATAGGGACAAACCCTAATCTAACAACATTTTCTTTTAAACACTCAATACATTCAAAGCTTAATTTCTTTAGAGTTGCACTGAAATTTTCAAAAATAATTCGAATAAGGATGCAAAGTTATTGGGCGAGTTTTAAACTTATCATTTAATTCTCAAAGGCTTGATGGAAAATCCATTGGAGAATTTTTAAACATTCCATTGGGGGGGATACCATTGATGTCACCATTTGAATGTTTAGATCCATCCCAATGAATTATCAAGTATTTTGGAAAAAATATCTTCAAGAATGCTTGAATAGTCCATCACATAGATCCGAAAGAAGACCTTTAAATCAAGCCTTGTGATCCATTGGGAACATGTGAAATATGGGAGCGTTAGAAAGTTTAGAAAAGAATCAGCGAACCTTTTTGAAAGATATGTTTGTCAAAAATTACAAATAAAGTGCTTAGAACTTTCGGAAGATGCCTGACATGAACTTCAAAAAAGAGTCAATAAACCATTAGGCCATCATGGAACATGTGCTCATTTGAAAGATGGATATGACTCATTCATTTTGCTGGGTATGTTTTACATATGAAAATCAAAGGGGCTCAATAAACTATCAGGTAGATTAATAAGAGTAAAGTGTTTGAATGTTTAAAAGAAACTTGTTGAACTATCATGGGACTTTGAAAGAACATCTTCAAAAATCTCCTCATAAACCATTGAGGACATTAAAAATATGTAACTTTGAAGGAACTTTGATAGACCATTGGGGAAATTCGAAAGTAGAACTTCCAAATCTCTTATGAATTGTTAAGAATATTCAAAAAATGATCTTTGAAGAGTGCTCCATTGGTAATTGGGAATTTTTTAAAATACCATAGAGAAACAAAAAGGAGCACAATTACAATTTAAACATGAACTTTCAAAAATTATGAATTTTCAAAGATAGAAGAGTGCAAATGGGTGGTGAGAACCAATATCCTTCAAATGCAAAGGTTGAAATTCCATGCTAGATTTCATAAATTTCAGCCTAAAATCAATAATGAGAAATATCACCAACAAAAATTTCAACAACCGTCCTTTCCCAAACCAATTCCAACAAAGGTCTTTTTTCTAAGAAAACCCCCAAAGGAAGATGCATGGGTGATTGTGGTCTACTTTTGTTAGAATTTGACAATAAAATATTTGGTCAAATTGTCACTTTGCATGGTTTAAATTTCATTTTTGATTGTTAAAATGAATTCAACACCCTCAAATACCCTTGAGGCATCCAATTATGCAATTCCAACAACTAATATTTGCAATTCCAATAACTATAGCCAGATTTCAAACATAAATGATTGGAAAAATAAGGTGCAGTTGAAATTTTCTACATTTTCAACCTTTTCCAAGTATATTTTCTCTCTTGTTTTGTTTGATGTTTGGTTGGAAATTTGAAAAAAATCTTAGAATCAACTATATTAGTTGTGGAAATTTCATAATTCATGAGCCACCGGGGTATTTGAGGGTGACAAATCTATATATGGATTCAAAAACACAATTTGAACACTTCCAAATTTGGATTTTACCAAAAAGCAATACCAGATTCTAACCAAAACCCACTAATAAATAGAGTGGTCCAAAAAATCATATTAAAGAGGGTTGAAATCTTAAAATGTTTAAGCTACTCATTATATATATATGAAAATTACAATATTAAAAATGAAATAAAGGTAAATAATGACGTACATATTATAAATTAACAATATATGGCCATTAAATAACATAAAATAAAATAAATACTATTCAAATTTAAGCCTGGCTCGACCCTCCTACTTTTCATCCCTATTTTTATTTCAGATGGAAGATGGGTGGGAACTTGGATCCAACCATGAGATCTAATAGGCCCCATTGGTGAAGAAATTCGGAAAAGTTTGCAACTAAGCTAAGAAACAACCGGTGTTGGAATTTCACTTCATCTTTGCCCTTCAAAATAATTTTTTTGACATTTTGAACTTTTATCTTGCCCGTCACACAACGTTTCAGTGACAAAATAGCCTTTCAAAAATGAAGTTTTAACAACAACAAAAAGTACCTTTCAATAATAATGATTTTATTAAAGAATTTATTTTTCAATTAAAATATATGATGTATTTAAGGAGTTGAATTTTCAAATAAAACATAACAATAGACTGGTTTACCCATGTTTCTGGTTGATCATGTACTTTGAAAATCGACATCGCTATATATGAGGTGGAACAAAAAAAACAGCTCACAATGACACAAACAAATCAAAAGTAAAATGTACCATCATTATGCATTTAAAGTGTATCAAGTGATAAACTTAGGAAACAAACTTAGCCACGTCTATGCAACATACCAAATTTTGCAAAGTTAACATGTTGCTTCCCAAAGAAATACTTCAGCCATAGGAATTGAGTTCAAATAATTTGAAAGGCCAGATAGATATAATATTCCCTTTGTAGAGGCAATTATTTGCACATATGGAAAGCCTAAGCTGCAACAAATCTTTCAGGGAGGTGGAGTTGTCAATGTGTTATCCACGATGCACTGTGATGAGAATTTGATAACATAAATTTCTCATTTTTTCTTCATTCATAAATGAAAGAGTTTAGTTTTAGTTTCTAAAATAGGTAATGCATTTTATTTTAATTTTATAAAAATAGAGCACTACAAACTTGTATAATTTGGCATAGTAATTTAAATATATAAAAATCCCTATGGTGAAAACTATTTTTTGGGTAAAATTTTACTGGATCATCATAATGAGCATGTGCTTAAAACACTTGATATAGTCATAATGAGCATGTGCTTATTACATTTGATATCTTGGCCGTAAAAATAGATCTAGTCATGTGATAAAATTTCCCCATTCAAATTAATAACCATGGTGTAAAACCATATTTCTGTGCCTTTGTCCAATACGCAAGTACCTAATATCAAAATAACAAAAAGTATTTCATGTTTAAGAAAAAACATGGAATAGTTTCATTAAAATTTATTTTTAGATTATTATCAAACTTATAAAAAATTAAAAATAACATCTTGCCATAATTTGAAGTGGCATCTAGAGGAGAGCACTTTCAACTATATAGAGAAATGGATGTCGATCTCTAGTAGGTGCTTCCAAAAATAAAAAGAAAGAAAGCAATTCTGATATTCTATAGTTGATAAATTGTTGATGCTTGGTGGGTGGTTGGGTTAATTCCTTCAATAATCGAGTTTAAACCCAACTTCTCCTCTAAAATTGTATCCACCTCTATCTTGAAGTTACACTTTTGGACTTGAAAATTGACTTATCCTCTGAAGGAAGGGCATAAAGGCCAAGAAAAGGGACTGAAAGGGAGGGAAAGTTCCCATATTGAGACAACGCTAAGCCAATATAAGAAAGAAAGAATAAATAAATTGAAAACAAAGCCACCCCAATTGAAGGCAAATTCATACGCCTAGTATTTAATCAAATGGGAAAGCTTCAATCAAGTGGGAAAGTTTCAATCAAGTGGAAGAGCAATATCTGTAATTACATATATAATAGCAAACACCTATCAAAGACCACTTATCTAAGAATACACTATTTTAATAGGGCTATTAATAAAAGTTAATGATCATTTAAGAAAACAAGTGACCGTCAAAAATACATTCCAGGGAATCGTTTTCCTGTTCTTTAAGATGGCTTTATTTTTTATTTTTTTAAGAAGTAGTCTAAAAGCACAACACTTTTCACCTTCCTTGGCCACCGAAAAGGTGACATGAAACCTCCGGCGGACCCATTCCTGTCAACGGTGAGAATCCCCTGATCATGCGACCCCTTCTCATCCACAACCTTTTCGGTTACGAGGACCTCCTCAATGACAGGATCTTGGCGACAGTGAGATGACCTTTTCGACATCCCTCTCCTAACAATATTGCTTTCTGGAAATGACGAACTTTGAACCCGACAACGCAACTGTGTGATGCATTGAATTCGACCACCTTCTACATTCAAGTTGCGGGGAAAATGAAAACATTGGATGTCACCAGGAACTCACCATTTTTCTAGGTTTGAGACCAAGCGTTCAACTGCAATCTGAGAGAGAGTGTTCCACTCGATTATGCCATGCCTAATTGTCCATTGAACATCGGGATGTACATTCCTCGGTGGGAAAAAAATGGATGTCATTGGGAACTTCCCATTTTTCTCAATATGAGAGTGAGCATTCAACTACAGTCTGAGAGAGAGTGTTCCCTCCATTAAGGCATGCCCAATTTTCCATTGAACACCCCATTGTGCACTCCTCAATGGGAAAACAATGCATGTTGTTGGGAACTCCCCATTTTGCTCGGTTTATGAGAAAGTGTTCCCCTCCATCAACACACGCCCAATTATCCATTGAAAATGTCGTTGTGTGTTACCCTCCATTAACGCATTCCCATTGTATATTGAACACCCCATTGTGCATTCATTTCCATCAGTGAGCACCCAATTCATACATTCAACACCCTACTGGTTTTTTTACCAGTAGTTGGACAAGGACAAGAACTGCTCCCAGAGGAAAACGAGGACAAGAAAATTTTCCCTTAAATTTGCCCATAAATTTTCCAAGGTCGATCAGTTGCAAATATCTTCCATCGAGATCATCCATTTGCATTATTTTCAGAATTCTAGCTTTTGAATAGATAGTATGTGTTGTCTCAACCCTCAACCAACAAATTCCAGTCGACAAGGTCCCCTCTGTCAACACTCGACTCGCCACGATCTCCCTGAGCATCAGCCCAGATGGGTTTTACCCCATCTAGCAACACCTGTAAAGCGGATGAGGTCTCACCCGAGATGTTTAAGGGAGGGATGATGGAACCAGGTTTCCGCAGTCTAGAAGAGGGTTAGGGGCATGGACTGTTGATCAGTTCCATAACCAAATCAGATCAACTTCTTTAACAAAAACCATTCATCATTGCACATCATTCATTCATACTGGAACAGATCTACCAATGCATAAGCAGATCTAAAAAGATAACAACATTCATAGACAATAACATCGCATCATATAGCCATATTTCATATTCACCTAGCATTCATCATTAAGTTTGCAAGAATAGAAAGACAGGAAAAGAAAAAATAACACAACAACTATTTAGATCAACATCCGTCTTATCTTATTACTTCTGCGCAATCACCCACAAATCAAAACAGATGATAAATCATCTCAGGAAGATCTCCACGTGTTCTCTTATCATTGATTAATCGCAATCCCCTCTCTATACCGATATCAACTCATTTCTATATATAGGCTTGCGCCTTTACATTCATGGTTAACTTCTAACTAACTCCTAACTGATTTAACTGACTAATGACCAATATCCACAAAAAATGGTCAACAAGTACAGAAACTGACACAAAATAACCAAAAGTAGTCTATCTTCTGCCTATCGCACTATATGTTTCTTGCGTGGTGCCTTCTATGTTTGCACAGCATCCGTGAGGCTGCGCAACTTACCCCAACCCCTTGCCAACAGTATGTTATACATTTAATAAGTGAAATCCATTATGCTTTGTTACAGTCTATGTGTTTTGGGTGTTGACGCTAATTCTTATGGAAATGGGATTTCTATTTAGCAACTACAACATTCAGGTTCTATAGATAAATGTAAGGATAATTTTACATATTGTTTGGAACATTTAGATTCTCCCAATTTCTAGACCTACATACTTTGTCATACAAAGAGCCTTGGAAGAGTTTGTCAGTCATATGCATAGTTTGATGATAAAAGATTATTTTTGTGACTTGGTAATTTGATTTAAGTTTTATGTTCTTTCATCTCTTGGCGCTTTGTGGTGATGATGCTTGAGATAGGATAATTGTTGTGCATTGAGATATGGTCTTTATTTGCTTAACATGTTCAATGCTTAAATATCTTAAACAAAAGGTTCCAAAGGAGATAGGAAGACCTAATTAATGAGAAAAAAACCTCTATGTTCTTTATCAATGCGAAGACCTTTGAATCAAAACACCAACAAACTTCCTAAGATGTACTAAACTACACCTTCAGTTGAAAATAATCTCAAAAAATGAACATGTTATTCCTTTGATTTAAATTGAATGCAGAACTAAACATGTGATGTATTGTATAAAAGAAAATTTAACCAGACTTTAATAAAAATATTTAACATTGCTTTATTTTGTCTAGAGGAATGCAAAACCTTGTGATTGCATATGTGAAACGTAGAGATTATTTCTGATATGGTATAACAATGTAGAGAGTTGATTATCATACCATCAATTATTAGTGTATATTTAGACCAACAAACCTATTTTTATTGATTGGTATAAGGGTGAGTTACATAATTAGTTATAATTAATGGTCATTTAGAGGTAATTATTGGTCAATTACGGTTCATTTAGCAGTAAGTAGGGGTTAATTGGGGGTAAGTAATGGATAATCGGTGGCAACTAGGAGTTAATAAGGGATCAATTATGGTGTAATTCAGAGTGATTTAGGGGTAATTGGAGGTAAATATGGGATAATTAAGGCTAATTAGTGGGAATCAATGGTAATTAGTGTTTAATAAGGGGTTGACTTTTCCAAATTAGGGTTTAATTAAGGGTAATTAATGGTAAACATGGGATGATTATGGGTAATGTATGGGGTAATCAGGGTTTATTTGTAGGTCTCTATGTGTAATTAGAACTTAATGGGTGAAATATGGGTCAAATAGAGGTCAGTTAGGGGTAATTGGGTTCCTTTTGTAACTAATTGGGGTCCAACACTTACATGAGAGTCAAAATGGAGTCCAGGGTAAAAGGTTATGCAAAATATACCTTTATTGTCAAAAGGTAACATGTTTTACTATATTTATGATTGTTCTATGTTTTAGAATAGATTCATGGCAAATAATGAAAAGTAATAACAAAAAATTGTAGATCTCTATCCTCCCTTTCAAGTCATCGAAATAACGCTCAAAATAAAGAATAAAGTGAAACATTATGGCAAAATCACCAAAAGAAAATTCTAAAAGGATGTGTTTTGGTGGTGGAAAAGCCAACTTGCCCTGATCCTAGTGAGATAATCCTTGAATTGGTGACCATGTATGATATGTATACTAAAGATTCTTTACGTAGGCCTTGTCTAATGGTTTATGGAATTGTGCATGATTCATGAACTTCATAGGAAATTGGTATGGCCTTAGACCTTGGACATTGGTTTGCTCCACAAGAACAATAATAAAGTGCCACAAATGTGGGATATTTTCCTCGTTAGAATTGGAATCATAAGTGAATGAGGCCAATGTTGGAAATTACACAAAGGAGCTTCATTTAGGAGGAAACATGAGATGAAGCGTCTTGGTAGACAATTATTTGACATGGGAGTGTGAAAATAGTAAAGCGCAGACATAAATAATCTCATAATAATGAAAAATAACAAAGTCCACGAAATTGAGCCATAAGGAGGCAAGAATTATCCAAAAAAAAGGCATGGTGGTATATGAACCATACATATCATTATGTAAGCACCATATAATAATAACACTGATTGAATCATATAACACATATATACAATATGATACTCTAATATTTGTCACTTGAAATTTGTAATTAGGGAGTTCTCCCATGAGCCAAAGTGTTCACATAACTTGACTAAGTAGAGAGATTACAAGAGGAACTTATATTTCTCGAACTAATTGATAATTTGAATCACCATTTGGACTCAACATGACCTATGTACACAACTATGAAGATATCTCATTTAAATAATTAATCCAATGTTCTATTTCACTTAATGTTGGGAGGTTAAGAAACAACTAAGTCTTTTGAAATTTGTAAAACAACTCATTTCTACTTTCTTTTTGTGAGGTCCTATGGGTCTAATTCCATTGCCAAACACTATGAAATAGGGATTAAATTTTTTTATTTTTAACATTAAATTTAATTTAACAACACTTTGCACCTTCCTCGACCAACGAGAAAGTTGGTATGACTCCTCCGATAGACCCATTCTCATCGACATTGAGAATTCTCTGATCCAAAGATCCCTTCCTGACCACAGCCTTTCCCACTACAACGACCTCCTCATTAACAAATCCTTGGGTGGCCCCTTTCATCGGTGAGTACTCCATCCAGCTTTGATGTCACTTGGTTGGTCATGAACTGTCTACCACCAGTAATTCACCCACCTACGTCTAACAACCACGTATTTAAGAGATTAGTGTGATTCTTCCCTCTAGTATACCCTGCAAAGATTCAAACTTGCCCCCTGCTACTCCATGCTCATTCTTTGTGGCATGGTATATGCTACTCGATTGCAAATAGAAGAATCTAGTCATTATAGTTATTTCCATACCCGATGTAGGTTCAATACCTGATCCTTTGGGAATATTTATCTAGTAAGATCATTCACTTATCCCATGTGAAATCTTCCCCATTGTTCCATGTCTATCAATTTCATGTGAAGCCATTGTTTCGAATCTTCCATGTGCTCGCTCTAGTAGATTTATCATGGTTGTTACTTACTTATCTTAGACTAGCTTTGCCAAATTTTTCTGAAGGTCTTCCTCATGACAAGCTTCCATACCATTTTGACTCAGATTATTTTCAACTGAAAGTGTAGTTTAGTACAGCTCAAAGGGGAAGTTTGGTATAACAAATTATGTCATGGAAGACCCTGCATGTGCACTCTTGTGTATGTATAGATCATACTTTGATCATCATAGAGAGTCCATATGTCCAAGTATTCCTCTGTATTCTACCATTCATACCCACAGCTAAATTTAGGAATCCTATAGACCTCCAAATGAATTGGCCATGCTATTGTAGTCGAGGAATTATGTACCTTTTCAATGCAAATTGATTCCCAGTTGCACCAGGTCAAGGTTGTCTAAATTGGGCTCAACCATAAAAACATCCTGTGTATTCTAATGCATTGTCATTTGGTCATGGTTACTTGATCTTGCCTATACTTAAAGCAAGCAATTTTATCAAACACTACACTTTTGATTCTACTTATAGATCGAAGGTTTATCAAACACTACTATTTTACACTTCAACAATTAATTGAAACATGTCAATCAAGTTAATCATATTTGTGTGCAAGGCATAGTGTGGAGGATTGGTACCCATGCACTAGTAGATTTGGGTACAAATATCAACAATGTATTGAAGTTTATGTTGTTGCAAATATGACGAAATATTAAAAATCAAGTCATCAATAATCATTCATCACATTTCTAAAGTATCAAATTACAATAATCTTTCATGACTATGTATATCTACAATTGTTAATATTTATGTTTCAAACCCTAAGTTTAACACAGTCATCCTTAGTGAGTGTTAAAGTTGAAAGCTATTGAAATTATATCTTTTATTGGCTAAGATTTTACCACTGTTGTACTTTTACTTCATTATTATTTTTGTAGTTTAAATTTGCATTAAAGTATAAGTTTTTCAAAAAAAAATTAGAAAATCCCTAATTTGAACATGTTGATGCACTGGAATATCCTTAACTAAGTTATTGCAACAATACATCTGCTAACTTGTTAGTTCCTGTATGTTTTCCTAGGTGCTTTCTATGTGCTAGTGTGTTAGGTGTGTGAATCAATGTACAATGCCCCGTTGACGCCACATTACAAAATGTTTACTTAGGAAGGGGCTATTCCTATTGCTCTTCTTTATATTATTAATGTTGACTAGAAATTACATTCCCCATAGCATATATTTATTCCATTATTGGAAAAAAGTACATGCTAATTACCTATACATTATTTTCCTCGCTTCAATCATTTTACAAATAAATGTAAGAGATCATACAATATTTATCTGCTAAACATTCCAAGAAGTCTACATTGTTAACACCTGTATTTCACAAAAAGGATACAAGACCGATGGGAGATGAGATTTTGTTGATTAAATATTTTGGGCTAAGGATGTAGTACAAAAGGGGGGGAGACTTGATAATCTAAAGAGTAGCCTAGTCCGAGAAAATCCTGAACCATGGTCTAACGAAGAAGCAAATCGATGGTTTATATCCTCTCCGCCATCCGGAACATGCAAACAAGATAAAGGACTTTCGGGCCTCTAACAGCCTGCACGCGTCAAAGGTTTTAACATTGCTCAGAGCTGATCTACGGCCCATGTCAAATTCGCTGGCTAGAAGTGCATGATGGATAAGGGAATGAGGGATCAGCGGAATCGCATATGGTCCTCCTGATCATACGGACGAGGGTTGAAGACGGCATTGATCGACGGGCGTGTTGGTTTCCGGAAAGGTAACATGCACGCGCGATAACCCTTAGACCACCCAGCGGAAATGGACACGTGCTGCTCGATCCGACGGTTGGAGATCGCAGGAGGGTGGATCGACGATGGAAAATGATTCCGGGTTGGAGACTTGCGCACCCGATAAAACCCCAGCACCCGGCGGAATATGGTACGTAGCGCAAGATCGGACGGTTGTTGAACACCTGGCATCCCATCTACGGCCGAGAAGAATTTCGGGAGAAGAACTAGCGCGGAGAATAATTCCGGATTACCCGACGGAATCCGGTACGCGGCACTTGATCTGACAGTGTAGGAGCGACGGCGGGTCACATCAACGGGCGAGGATGATTCCGCTGGGCAAAGTTGCTCGGCGGATTAAGATGGAAGAGCCCAGCGGAATCGGTAGACAAAGCACGATCCGACGGCCCACCCGCGAAGGCAAAACAGATCGGCGGCTGCAGATCACTCCGGGCCCCGAAGTTGTACGACGGATAAAGCGAGGAGGCTTGGCGGAAAAGGGACATGTGGCATGTGATCCAAGGGCCAGGAATTCACACAGAGGAGATCGACGGCCAGAAATGAACCCGGAAAAGAAAGATGCACGAAGGTTAGAGACAAGTAGTGGTTGCGGAAATAAATGCCTCCCACGTGTCAAAGTAAGGTGGTCCTATAAAGGCGAAATTGACATCTTCCGTGATTATTTTATTCCTCGGGACCCGGCGAAAAAGACCTGTCGATTTGGGCGCTTCCAGTTGTCAAGTACCAAGGCGCATTCCGAGCACACGCCTTCACAATGAGCCAGGTAGGACCTCAATTCCTGTAATTTCTTCACCCCATTGATAGTATAAATTGAGAAATGGACCAGCAGAGTGAAGCTTCTGTGTCTGGTCGGGTCCCGGACGAAAGAGAAGAGTTCCTGGTAGACAGACACAGAGGTGTCTATGACCCTTTCCTGTCTACAGGAAGTGTGGCTGGTAGTAAAGATAGATTGTGGTCCTGTTTCTTACGAGGAAATGATGTTTTAAATGTATGTAAGTCCTTTCTATATTTTTTCGCCCTGGAACAAACCCTCCACTTCCCTGAATTTGCCGAGTGGTGCGCGGCGAATTACTCCCCCGCTCAGAGAGTCATAGTAAGTCAGTCTGCGTCTAGGATTTTATGTAGGATTGATGCTGCAGTAGTTAGAGAAAATCTCAATCTTCCCGA